>PVIH01000516.1:50672-167560 GCA_004025045.1 Sigmodon hispidus
TGTGTGTGTGTGTGTGTGTGTGTGTGTGTGTGTGTGTGTGTGTGTGTGTGTGTGTGTGTGTGTGTGTGTGTGTGTGTGTGTGTGTGTGTGTGTGTGTGTGTGTGTGTGTGTGTGTGTGTGTGTGTGTGTGTGTGTGTGTGTGTGTGTGTGTGTGTGTGTGTGTGTGTGTGTGTGTGTGTGTGTGTGTGTGTGTGTGTATTTGCTATAGTGTGTTTGTGGATGTATGCATATGTGGTATGACATATGTGCCTATGGTTGTGTGTGCAGCATGGCTGAGTATAGACTGCGCATGCGTGTACAGCAACTGCCTTCTTGGCAGGCTGTCTTTTCTATTCCTGTAGCTCCTCTTGGGGTATGTTCTCTAACTCACTATACAAAGTCCTTCTGATGACTGGCCTTCTTAAAGTAGACACAGTGAGAGCCCTGTTCCCCTTTTCCCCAACCCCTGCCCCAGGCTCTGGGCTCCAGCTTGGAGAGCTAAATAGTCCACTGGCTGCCAAGGTGGCCCTGGGCCTCACAGGTGAGTCCTGCCATGCTACAGATGGCAAACACCAGAACAAAGCACTTACTTCATCTCCAAGATGAGGGAATGCCTATGGACGTACATAAGGAGGCATGCACAGGTCCTGGAAGGACATCACACATAGCCATAGAGGGAAAGGATGACTGTCTTCCTAGACCTGCCGATTCTGGTCACAGACTTGGAACAGGAAGAGAGCCAGATGCAGGTAGAGAGCTGTCCCCTACCATATGGTTCTCAAGGGGCTGCCCACCATAATCTCAGGATGATGTTCAAGTCCCGGTACACCCTCAGCAACAGCCTCATGGTGCTGGCTACCCTATGCATCATTCATAAGGGCTGTTCAAAGTAGTGAAGCAGCCCCAGAGCCCTGTGTGTGCTATGGCCACTCAGAACGCAGCTGTTGCCAGTGGGCTGTGGGAGAAAGGAAATAATGAGAACCAAAGAGACTGAGAAGGCATATAAAGAGGCAGGAAACACAGGAGAGATGGCTAGGTTCATCTAAGGACCCCAAAGCCACGGCGAGGCACTTTCTATCTTCTTCCAGTATAGGTAGTGTTTCCTATGAAGACTTGGGAAACCAGTTAGCAATGCAGGACTAGGGTGAGACAGGGATGTCTGGTGCAGCAGACCCTGCATAGCCCCTCTCTATAGCCTGGGGAGTCTGAGGCTCAGCAGGAACCTTCCTCCTCTGAACCCTAGCCCAGTCTAGTTGGGGGAGTGCAGTTGGCAGAGGCCATCTCCAATCTCTGGCTTTATCTTCCCACACATTGAAACCATCAAGCCCAGGCTGGACTGCAGAGGCCTCACTGTTGGGAAGTCTCCGAAAACCGTGATTTTAGCCAACGAAGACAGGCCTCCTGCATTCCCCCACTCATCAGGGAAGAGGGGAAGGCCTTCATTGTGTTCCAGATGCAGGCAGACCTTGTGATCTATGTCTATGGCTTCTTTAGAAGCCAGCTTCCCTTCCATAGGGAACTTTAGTTATACTGTTTACTATTCCCAGCCACTCTCAACCAAGCTGTCCCATCAAAAGCAGGACCCTTCAGTTCTTAGGGTTCAGGGAAAGCCAAATCAAAAGCAAACCCTGGAATCCTCTTGCTCATGGCCAATAAAAACCTTGCCTTGGAGCTGGCTTCCTTTGCTGAAATCAGATATCCTAGTAATAAACAAGTCCTAAAGGCAGGAGGAGAGCCTTGCTTCTTTCTGGTTACTTTTTCTTCCTCTAAAAAGGGCCTCTCCTATAACAGGATGCCTGGCCTAGAAACTTGAGCACAGAAGGTGGCCTGGTCTGGCCCTGCCCTGCCCTGCCCTGTATCACCTCCCCCTTCCAGAACCTTCCCCTGGCCTCTTATGGGTGGGGTGGGCCCTGATTCCCTAATGCTAGGCTGTTTAGCTAGCTCTAAGGCAAGTCACAGGGTCTTAAGGAGAAGAGGACCTTAGCTGTCCAGGGAACTGGCAGAAGTTTCTAGGGAGAGCTCAGTCCTTGGCTTTTGTGGAGAAGAGAAAGTGAAGTTTTCACAGGTTGGGGACCCTTTCTTCCAAACACCCTTTAGTTCTTCACGTTTCAGGCTCGTGAACAAGCCTAGCTTCACGGTGTTTTATTCTTTTAGATTGTTTTGCATCAACAGGGATGCCTTGAGCCGTGTGCAAGCTAGATAAAGTACTCTATCACCGAGATACAGCCTCAGCTCTCACGGGAAATTAGAAAAGCCACACAAGGCAGATCCTGAGGTGTCAGTGTAGAAAGCAGAGTAAACAGACTTGGGGACCAGCTTTCTGGGATAGTCTTAGCTCATCGGCCCTCCCTGGCCTCTTCTCCTGTCCTGCCCAGTCAACATATAGCCCCAGCTGTGGAGAGCGCCCTCCCCTGATATGTCCCCCCAAATAGGTTTTTAAGTGACTTTTCTGTCAGAAGATGTACCATCATTGTTTGCTTTTTTTTCTGACACTATCTCTCGGGAGAGTTTCTGGTCCAGAGAATTATGTTGAGACTGCAGATTGCGAGAGAATTGCTCCTAATGGGGAACAGACGGACAAGACACCTTTCATGTCCAGCCAAGTTTCTCTCCCCTCCTCTCTCTCTCTCTCTCTCTCTCTCTCTCTCTCTCTCTCTTTCTCCTCATCTTCCTTTTTGGCTTCAGAATTGGCCCTGGTCTCTGCTTGTTTCTTTGGTACATCTGCTGAATAAGGTCACACGTTGATTTTATTTTGGAAATTGGCAGCCCATTCAAGCCGAGCTCTGAGGCTGCAGAACCAGGCCAACGTTGGATAGCGATGGGGGCAAACCTAGCATGCAACTGGCACCGAGTAGCCTAACTTATTAACAGTTGAGAAGCACTTCAGGGTCCAAATCACGCCATCTGCTGCTGAGGCATCTCAGGAGTCCAAACTTGAGGAATTGAAACACAAGGAAAGTGCATCATCGCTTTTGACCTTTCCAGATGCTCCTTAAGTTGACCTGTCCAATCCTTTATAGGGAAGAAAGTGTTAGTTCTGAGACTCCTTGGAATGCTTATGTCATTAAAGGGGGGCTAAATGCCCACTCAAGTGCTAGGACAATGGCTCTGTGGGAAGAAGTATTTGCTGTGAAAACCCGAGGACCTGAGTTTGATCCCTGGATCAGGATGGAAGGAGAACATGGACTCCAGCAAATTGTCCTCTGATCCCCATATGCACATCTGTGCTCAAGCATGTCATGAACACACACTGTAATTATAAGTATTTAAAAAACGAATGCCTAGTATACCTGAGTCGACACAAAGCAGTCGGAGGAAAAATTATTGTCTTCTTGGGTTGGGAATGTGGTTCAGGGGTAGTATCCTTGCTTAGCATGAGCTAGGATCTGGGTTAGATCCCAGAACAAAGCTGGAAAAAAAGAAAAGCAAAAAATTTCCCTTTCTTTGTGCTTCTCCAGAGAAGACAGACTAGTAAAACATTTGGGAGGATGGCGGTGGTTTGGATTCCTTGGCCCTTAGTCATAAGGATGATGTAAGAGCATCCAACTGATTTCATGGTGAAGACAGTCACAGTTCTCAGAGTAAACCATTTCGAACTGCACCCTGGCAACACCCCCACAGAACCCCCTTTCAGGAATCGTCCTTCGCTGGCCTTTTTGGTGGGAAGCATAAGCGTTACTTGCTTTCCAAAGTACAAAGTGAATGTTGAAACTCATTCCTTCGCTGCCTAGCCTTGGGTAACAGAAATGGATGCTGCTCCAGCTCAGGGCTTGGGTGGGGGCAATCTTGTACACTTGGAGCCTTGCAGCCTGTGTGAGAACAGATCTGGAGGAGGAATGTTCGATCTAGAGAAATGGGATGTTGGGAGGCTGATTCTCTTCATGTCTGGGCTTAATTCTCTTTCCTTCTCACCCCCTCTGCTTGTGGTTTCAGAGTTTGTTCTGTATTAAGATACATCAGTTCTCAACTAGCACAACAGACAGAAAAATGTGCATGTCTTTCCCAACAATACGGCTTTCTAAAGTTAGAGCTAATCTAACTAGACTACTTATCACTGGGTAAAGCTAACAATGGAGGCCAACTGGGACTTGCTAGTAGGCCACATGCAGAGAAGCCCCCAGGTGCTTGTTTTAGCACTGACAAACAAAATAAATAATAGTATTAATAATAGCAGTCAGTGATAGTCATACCAGTCTTAAATTTCCTTCTTGCCCTGACTCCATTTTTTTTTTCCTGATCTTAGACAAGGTTATGTGTATGTCCCCACTCAGTGCTGGATCCATAAAAGGGATGCTTACAGATAGTCTGAATACCTGATGAGCTGTCATGAGAGAATACAGGACCACGGAGATGGCTTAGTGGATAAATAAAGATGATGCAAGCATGAAGACCTGGGTTCAAATTCCAAGAACCCATGTAAAGCCAGGCACAATAGCATGCATTTGTAACTCAGAGCTTCTATTGCAAGGGGGGACATAGAGATCAGAAAAAAATCCCTGAAAGTTTGTGGATCAGCGGATCTGACATACACAGCTATAAACAAGTGACCCTGCTTCAAACAGGTGAGGCCTGGATGCCACAAACCCAAGGTTGTTCTTTTAGCTCCACACATGTGCAGCAGCAAGGGCATGCTCTTTCATCCGAATGTCTATACACACATACAAGTTAAAAAGAGGAAGGCGGGCTGAAAGCTGGTTCAGCAGTTAAGAACACTGGCTGTTCTTGCAGAGGACCTGGATTTGAATCAAGTACTCTCATGGTGGCTAACATAACTGCAGTTCTGGGGGAAATCTACTGCCCTCTTCTGGTCTCTTTGAGAACTGCACAAATGCAGTGCACATACACATGCAGGCAAGACACCAATACTCATAAAATAAATATTTTTTTAAAAGGAGTGGAGGCTGGAGAGATGACTTAGCAATTAAGAGCATTTGTTGCTCTTACAGGGGACCCAGGTTCACTTCCCAGCACCCACATCGTAGCTTCCAACCATCCATCGATCTGACCTCTTTTGACCTCCATGAACACCAGGCACACATGTGATGCACATATACACATTCAAACAAAACACCCAAACACACAAAATTTTAAATAAAAAGCTTAAGTGTTTTAATTTTAGAGAGAAAGGATAGAGAGGAAAGTACTCACAGACCATCAAGGTTTAAAAACGGGAGTGGGGTGGGGTACAGAGTTTGCAGTACAATATGTGGTAAGAGGAAAAAAAGTCAAGATAGAAGGGACTGGCTGGGAAGTGTAAGGGGACCAGCAGAAGTGGGAGGGGCCAAGAGAGGATGATGGGTAGTGTGTATGATCAAAATACATTCTATACACACTTGAGAATGCCACAACATATGTTAGCTGCCATGTGGGTGCTGGGAATTGAACCTTGGTCCTCTGGAAGAGCACACGGTGCTCTTAACCGCTAAGCCATCTCTCCAGCCCCGCCACAACATATGTTATTGTGTATAATCAGTGCATATAAAAATGAGGTAACGTGGCAAAGGTCAGGGTACAGCACTTCCCTGCATGCACTAGGGCCTGGGCTCCATCACCAGTGCCATAAGTATATGTTTGTGTGTATGGTCTCTTCCCAAGAGGCCAAATCCTTGAGGGCTGTCCTGAGCCTCTCAAATCTGATGTTGGCTTCCAAGATACACTATGGTTAATCCGGGTTGTCAACTTAAAGACATTTTGAAGTGACCAAAACCCAGGTGGCTGGACACACCTGAGGGACTTCTCTTCGTTGTCTATTTGAAGTGGGAAGACCAGTTTAAGTCCAAATCTTTTTTTTTTTTAACTTTATGTTTTATTTTTATTTCATGTGAATTGGTATTTTGCCTGCATGTATAACTGTGTAAGGGTGTCAGATCCTGGAATTACAGACAGTTGTTAGCTGCCATGTAGATGCTGGGAATTGAACTCAGGTCCTCCGGAAGAATAGTTAGTGCTCTTAACCGCTGAGCCATCTCTCCAACTTAAGTCCAAATCTTTTGAGGTATAAGACTGCACCACACCTTGATGGTGGTCCACATAAAAAGACACAGAAGCTTGTGACTTCTGTCTGCTGCCTTCACTTTCACTGGCAAGCTCAACTATCCTGAGCCGTTCCTTCATTGGGGTTAAAATCTTTCTTTTGGGATTCCAATGTGGATTGAAAACTGGCAGCTCTCTGGGACCTCCTTGGGACTCCAGCACCCGGACTGCTGGATCCTTGGCCTTTCCAGCAGGAGACATCTGTTGTTGGGCTACTGGGACCACAACCTGTAAGCCACTCTAATAAATTCCATATAAATATATATGTGCATATACATATGTATATATTCATTCTATCTGTTCTGTTTCTTAGAGAACCCTAATACAGGGGATGTGTGCACACGCACACCCAGGGCATGGGCTGTCAGGGAGAGATGGCTTGGGTAGATGGGTGGGTCAGACTCTAAACTTGCCATGATGCTGTCACTGCTGCTATAAAAACGGGAGTAACCCGACCAGCTGCCTCACATGAAACAAAAGACAGTTTCATAGCCTGGCTGAATTTTCTCAAGAGAGCCATCTTGCTGTGGGTACACTGAATATCGTCTGGACTAAAGCCTCTCCTGGCTTCTCCTCTGCTGTGTTATTAATCTCTGGGCATGCGCCAGGGAGACCTTTTATTGCTTAACTATTTTACTTTTCCCAAAGTTCCCAGAGTCAACTTCAGATCCTTTAAAACAAGTCAGCATGGAAGTGAGATTGTCAAAAGCACCTGGGAGTCTGAAAGTCTGTGTGCCACTTGGAGAACATGTCTTCTCTGGCCTCCATTTCTACTCAGAAAGCAAATAAAACTGAATAGTCCCTAGTAGGATAAACTGCTGATGAACCAAGTATGTACTCTTTAGGTTAGCCAAGGACAGCCAACGCTGCCATCTAGAGGCAATCCAAAGAGTTACATGCAGTGAGAGGCTGGTCCTTTTCTAATTCCTGGCATGCCAACCAACTCTTCATTTTTTCTGAGACAGGGTCTCAATATACAGCCCTGGTAGTATGAAACTTACTACATAGGCCTTGATAGTCTAGACCTTGCCACTGCCCATGCGCTGTGTCCACAGGCTGTCACTAAGCTCTACAAAGACATTTTCTTGCTCTTAAAGCTCTTCTTTTATCTATGACATGGCCTTGGTGGCATCTTTGACCCCAGGAAAGGCCTCTCTAGAGCCAGGCCCGCATGACACCAGACAAGGAACGCAACTGTTTTCTATCAGCCCAAATCCCCCTTTGTTACATTCACTCATTACACCAGACCATAAAAATAAACCTTTAATTGCTTTGTAGTTGGCACAGATGGTATAATTCAAGCTCACAGTTGTATTTAACAGACTCTGAAATACCACACTAGCTTTAAAAGAATAAGAACCATAGTGGTTTAAGTTTATGAAATTACATTCAGCAGCAGCAGGTTCTGAAGTTATTGGGTAATGAAGGACAGGGGCTGGAGTAAATAAGAGAAATGCTATCAGGAAATAAAAAGCCTGCACCAAAGCTGGTCTGTGATTACTGGAGAACTGTGCTTCTTTGTTTTGATATTTATTTATT
Organism: Sigmodon hispidus; assembly: GCA_004025045.1. Classification (NCBI taxonomy): domain Eukaryota; kingdom Metazoa; phylum Chordata; class Mammalia; order Rodentia; family Cricetidae; genus Sigmodon; species Sigmodon hispidus. The sequence continues at coordinate 58,224 of PVIH01000516.1, forward strand.
TTCTTAGATAGGGTCTCATTAGCTTTTGGCTGGCATTGAACTCCTATCCTTTCTGCCTGTACCTCCCAAAAGCCAGGGTTACTGGCAGGCGCTACCATATCCAGTTGCTTCCTGGTTTTACAACATGAACCATCAAGAGCTGCATAATTGTGGCTTATAAATCCTGTGTGTGTACTGAGGGTGGCTACAAGTACACCTAGGAAATATTTCCCCAGAAAATTAAAAGCAAGTGAGGCCTTGTTGAAACCATGTGCCAGCAATGGTTCTGAAGGGCTTCTGTCCTCAAGTAGGGGACAGTCTTTGTCAAAGCCAGAAAAAGAACGAGAAGAAATCCTGTTACTTTCCATCACTATAGTCCCCAGGGAAAATGCTCCAAATCCCACCTTTTCAGTAGGATGTCAGAAAGGCCCAAGTGCTATTTACAAGTTACCCTGGAGTTTTAGGTCAGTGCCACAGAGGAGCTGTGACTAGAGACATCTACTGGCCAGGATAGGAACTGGGAGCAACATCAAATCACCTTGCTCCAGAGCAGTGAGTGTTCAGTGGGAACTCGTAGGGCTTTCTATCAGAGTGGGATGGCAAATGGGAATTCTCTGATTTTCTTGATTATAGGCATCAGCAACCCAGCAGATGCCCCAGGAAAGGCATTCATGGAGGGTGGGGTGCTCCTGGCAGCGTTCAGTTCCTGTCAGTTCTGAAGTCTTGGAACTCTTCAAATTCAAGCCTAAGTCACTGCTTGAATTGAGCTTCCGATGGCGGAGGCAAAGCACAGGGATTCCATCAGCACATGTAATCCTCGGCGCTCTAGATAGGCCACAGCGGAGTGAGAGTGGGAACATGCGGATACCAAAACGAAAACCCAGGCTGGTGCATAGTTGATCTCTTTAGCTATAATGGCCTCATTGTTCTTGTGCCAATGGCACTGAGGCCTTCAGGTCTGTTGTGGTCTTGTCTAGGGTAGGTTTCTTGGAGTAATCCCGCTCTCCAAAAATAGTGCTTCCTATCCGGACATTTGTAGATCCTACTTCAATCTGGGAAAGACAAAAACACAGAGAGGAGAGTGTCAAATGCTGAAATGTAGCTGGTGCTGAGGCTGCACTTTCGAATGCCCAGAGGCAACGTAAAGAATAACTAAGCCCCAGTTGAAGATGGTGAGGTGCTCCGGTGTCCTTGGAGCAGGGCCACTACTCAGGAAGTACTCAAGAGAAAGGCTTGCACAGTGGTTGGGCAGCTCAATGGGATTTATCGATGTGGGGACAAGGGATGGTAGAGATTGAGATGTGTGGGACAGAGTATCACAGCTAACAGCTGTCCTGCAGTCCATGACCAAAGAGTCATGGTTGACCAAATGGAAAAACCTACAGCTACCTAAACACAGACTTAAACTCCAGTTTAGAATTTTTACACTGTTTTAATATATGTGATATTTCAAAAACGCAATTTTATACTGACTTTTTATTTTTATTTTTTTTAGAACTCCACACTTACTATTTATTTATTGATTGATTTTTTTTTAAGGCAGGACCTCACTATGTAGCCTTGGCTTGCATGGAACTTGAGGAGTAGACCAAGTTGGCTTGAAAGTCAATGGCAGTCTCTTGACTCTGTTTTCCATGTGCTGGGACTACAGGAATGAGCCACAGCACCAGCTATTATTTACTATCTTAGAAACTCATAGATGTGAGTTGCTAACACAGTACTTTGCTTCAGTTTATACTTATTGTCACATAGCTGGTGCCCTGGGACTTATGTATGAAATGCCTTTAAAAATCAGTTTTAAATTTCCTTTTTGGTGCTGGGCAAGCAAACCCATGGTATAACACATTCATTAAACACTAAGTTACATCTTGGCCTCTTCCTAGATTACATGGAATGGATTACATTGAGGTTAGGTGTTTAGTTGTAGTTTTTAAAAATGTTAGAACAGTTGAATCATTGTGACTGCTCTGTTACTAGGAGCATTTTAAAAGACCCCCCCCCCAAAAAAAAGCAACAACAACAACCAAGCAAACCTATTCCAGGCCTACCCTACCCCTTTTTGCCACCTGGAAAGGATACTCACAGCATGCTGGAAATCCATGGACATGCCCATGCTCAGCTCCACCTGCTCCACAGGAATGCTCAGCTTCTCACACAGCTCCTGCCGCAGGGACAGTAGCATCTGACCGAAACATAAGAGTTACCGCTTTAGTCTGGTTGTTTCCTGTGATGCCAAACAATGACCAAATTCGCTGGCACAGTTACCACTATGTAATACTTGGGAATAGGCAGGAGAAGCCTGAGCTCAAAGCTAGCCTAGGCTACACAGGGTGCTGGATTTGTCTTCAAAACAGAGCAAGCCAAGCCAAACAAACAAAACAGAAGAAAGGTAAAACCCATCAGACAAAAACAAAAGGAAAGTTCCCAAAACAAAGTATTTCTGATGATTCTATTCTTCATGATTTTGAGGTGTGTAAAAATTATCAGAAGCTACTACAGGTGTCTTAACCACAGTCATTCCTACTTTCAAGAAAACTACCAGGGCCATTTGTGTGGCTCAGTGGTAGAATGGCATGTTCTAGACCCTGGGTTCCACCCCAAAACCAACAACACCCTAAAAGCAAAGCAAAACAAACCCAACAACAATAAAAATGCAAAATGCCAGTCACTAGAAAGGAAGGAAAAGCTCGCTGTAAAAATTGTTTTAGCCAAGTTAAAACTTAGTTAAGGAGGGTGTCTGTGTGTCTGGGAAGCTGGTCTTCATTTTCCTTCTCAGAAGAGTTCAGAAGAGGCCGTAATATTGCACCTGGCAGGCTATGTTCTGAGAGGTCCCTGAAGCATCACCCAGTCAGTTCTGCAAGGTAGTATAATGCTACTGCACCCCATCAGTGCTGGGATATGCTAGACAACATGCATGCACAGGTGAGGCACATGCTAGGTACCCCTACTAGTGGGCCACACCCACGGCCCCACGATGCTTCTTTGGCACAAGAGCATCACCCCAACCCTAGTACCTGGAAGTCTGGGTTTGGTCCTTGACTAAGATCATGTTCAAAGCTTCCTATGGTCATGAGGCCCACGAACTCCAGGCTGGGACAACTGGCCTTGATGTGCTCCACCACAGATACGGTCTCTGAAGGCGGAAGGCCGTGTTTACCTTTACAAAAAGACACAGATGATGAGTATGCCAACAAGCTTTAACTAGCCAGAAGAAGGTTATACCCTCATCCCTTCCTTACAAGAAGTGACTCTCTGATGAAAACCAGATGAAGTAACTTACCCTAAGCCTAAAGAATGACCGAATGTGGCCCTTCACGGCCACCTTTCTTCCACTCAGTCTATGTTTAGATCAGATTCTCTATGCTGCACCTCAGGATTCCACTTTTTTTTCCCCCCAGTGCCAGAGACTGAACCAGAGTTCTGCATACACAGGCTCTACCCACTGAGCCACACCCACAAGGTTTTAGCTGAGAATGGCTGGGGAAGCAGAAAAGAAAAAGTATGTTGTGGTTTGAATGAGAATGTCCCCTATAAGCTTACACGTTTGAATGCTTCCTTCCCAGTTACTGGTACTGCTTGGCTAGGTCTAGGGGATGTGGCCTCGTGGGAATGTGTCATGGGTGCCAGTGACGAAGTTTCAAACTAGTATCATTCCTAGTTAAGTTTTCCCCCAGCTTTGGTCCCAGATGCCCTGCTCCCTGCCATGGACCTTATCCCCGGAACATAAACCAGATAAACTCATTTTCTCTAAGTGCCTTGGTCATGCCGCTTTATCACAGACACAGAAATGTAACTAACATATGTCTGGGCACTAGGGAGTCACACTGTCAACATCCTAGATGAATCGTGAGATGTTTTCCTAAACCTGGTATCTTTATGGGTTCTTATCAGCTTATTAATAGAAGTACAAAAAATCATATACACATGATAAATTTGAGGCTGTCTATTGCAAAGTTGAACTCAGTAGTTGAGGATGGTTGGAGGAGCTGTAGCAGATGGCTATTTGTTATGGAGTTTAAGAACTACTAATGTTGCTTTGCCTTTGCCCCTGTTTATTAAATGGAGTGGGCAGGAATTTTTACTCTTATTTAACTAGGGTAAGTCAGAGATAACTGTCAAAAAATGCAATAAAGACACTCTGGAGTCAATTTTGTATCTGCTCCTATGCAATGTAACCAGTCAGAGAACATTCATGTAACATGATAATGGTAACCACTAAAATCTACTGATCACCGGGCCAGCGCTAAGACTTTCCATGTCATACAGGAATCCTGTATGATGTGCATCTTTCCTAGCATCAGTCTCCAGAGGAAAGTGAGGGGAGGCTGAGCCCCTTTCAAGGTTACATGACTAGAACTGGGAACTTGAGTTCTGAACCCAGGTAGCCTGACTCTAGGGCACATCTGGAAACCATGCCTACACGGAGCTCCTTCATGCCAAGATCTGCTACATGTGAGCACTTGGAAGATGGCTACAAGCAAATGCCTGTTATTCACTCTTAACAAAAAGCAAGTGAGATGTCCAGGATTCTGCATCACTGCAATGAATCCTCACCACACTCTTGACAGTGGGCACTGCTTCATGCCACGGCCACATAAGGAAATTCAGGCACCGAGAGAGTAGGTAACTGACTGAAAGTTCCAAAGCTAGAAAGTGGTGGAGCTATGGCACTCATCTGTCTGATGTCAAAGCCCACGCACACTCCGCTGTAATTCACTGCTACACTGACAAACCAGGTCCCGTGAGACAGTCACTCAACGGTGTCCAGCACTTTCTCTTCTATTCTAGCCTGATGATGCGCTGGGTAATTTCCCAGTACTTAACAAATAATGTGCATGCAACTCTCAATCCCTCTCAGGAGGGGATTGATGATAATCTTTGAGGATTTTAGGACATCAAACTTATAATTGCTCAAAATCAATACCTACTAGGGTCCTCACACTGCTAACTCGTGACAAGGCAGTTTACTAAAAGGCTGGCATGTCTCCCCACATTCTCATTATATGCTCACCCACCCGCCCAAGCTTCAGCCTTCTAAGGCACCAAACATGTATGGTCAGGTCCGGTCACTCACTCTCCTCTCCACTGGTGTTAATCTGGACCATAACCTTTAGTCGTTCCGTAGAACCTTTCTTCTGCCAGGAACTGTTCACCTTGTCCGCTAGCTTCACCGAGTCTACGGTCTCCAGCATAAAGAGGTTGGGGACAGCTGTAATGAGAAAGAGGGAAGGAAGGAGCAGTGTTCATTTCCCTGTTGCCAGAGGAAACACACAACTAACCTTAGATCTGTAGAGGGAGAAGTATTCCAGAAAAAGGAAAGGACAGTTCAGTGTTATGACTGGCCAGGAAGACAAGCATGAGAGTTTACTAGATAAGAAGTTCAAAGGCAGACAAGCTCCATCTCACCAGCAAAGTTGGAGATGGGAAACACTGACACACTATAATCAGGCTGCATATATACTAAGGGGGACAGAAGTTGGTGACTGAGATTCTGAATAGCAGGCCTGATCTAAGTAGGTCTCAGTTCAAACTGGGTGAAATAAATAAATGGCAAGCACAGAAGCTATCCAAAAGCTGAAATAGCAGCCAGGGAGGGTATCATCATGTTCTTAAGCTTTCTGGGATGCCTCTTATTTGATGAGGATATCGGAAGAGCTTGTACTGGATAGTGAGTCAAGAGTGAGGGTACCAAAGCCATCTTCTATGGAGATGAACTATGACCCCTGCTCAGATAAAGGACTATGATGCCACGCTACCAGCTTATTCATACTGAGCACAGAAATCTTCCGGGCATGGCTACCTTAGTACTTTCCCTGCTTTCTCTCCTCTCCTTTCTCCTTCCCTCCCTTATTTCCTTTTTTCCTCTTCCATGGTGACGCCTGAACTCAGAACCTTCTGCATGCAAGACAAATGCTCTGCCACTGAACTCAGTGTCCCTGGCCTGCACTATCTGCCACCATCCCCTTTAGTGAGATAGGGCCTGTGATTTGGTTATGATCTTTTGTGTATTTTCCCCTTTAAAAATTCCTTGTTCTTAGTATTTTTCCTTTTCTTATTAAGAGTGGAGGTGAGGGCAGGGTGACGGCGTGTCTTGGTAAGAAGGTTGGCTATCCCAAGCACCACAGTAGATCAGTGACCAGTGTGGTGGTGCATGTTGGTAATCCCAGCACTTAAGAAGTAGAGGCAGGAGAACCAGAAACTACAAGTCATCTTCAGTTATACAGCGAAACTGAGGTCAAACATGGGCTTAAGGAGACTGTCTACCAAAAACACGTGTTAGACTTCTCAGGCTAGGCTTGGCAGTGTAGGCTTGGAAAATTCTAGCTGTTTGGAAGAATGAGGCAAGAGCATCAGAATCCAATGCCTATCTAGGCTACAAAACAAGTTCAACTCTATCCTAAGTAACAAAGCCTCGCCTAACTCAACATTTTAAAAAGGGGCAGCTTAGTAGCAGAAAATCTGACTAGCATGAGAGATGCCCTAGGTTCAGTCCCCAGCATTGGGAGGAAAAAAAGTACAGGAACCAGGTTTTATTTGTTATTATCATCCTATGTGTATGATGTGTGCATGGCATGTGTGGAGGTCAGGAGACAACTTTAGGAGCTGGTTCTTTCCTTCCACTGTGGAACTAGAGGATCAAACTTATAAATGTCAATTTGTTCAAAAGTGCTTTCACTTACTGAGCCATCTGGTCAACCTTCCTCTTTATCTTTTAAAATAGTCGGGGTGGTGGTGGTGGAATTTGAAGCAACAATTTATAAGGACCAAGTAGATGGAATAAAAAGTCATGATCTCGGGGCTGGCACTGGCTGTTCTTCCAGAGGTCCTGATTTTAATTCCTAGTAACCACATGGTGGCTCACAACCATCTAGAGTGGGATTTGATGCCCTCTTCTGGCATAAAGGCATAGATGCAGATAGAGCACTCGTATACGTAAGTAAATAAATCTTTAAAAAAAAGAGAAAAGTCATGATCTCTGAGAGTGGGAAACAAACAATGTGAGCCACTCAACTGCCCCAACTTCTGTCCTGGAGATTTTCCCCTACAAGGCACTGCGAAGACACAGGTAGATTGTGGTGGACTTTGAGCTGTGAGGATGGCACTCTGCAGAATGGGAATGAGGACAGAACTGTACTCAGTGAACTGGCCATCTTAATGGGCTAGAGTGTCCAGCTGGGGACTGATGAGTGCACGCATGTGAGGGAGTTACAGGCTAGGAGAAACATGGCCTGAGGTTCACAAAAGGATGTGTAATACTGGTCAGGATGTAAAGAACAGCTATGCCTTGGTAATGTAAATAATTAATTCCAAACCCAGTTCTGGCCTGGCTATATACCTACTGATATTAAGAACAAGACCTAAAGCCAGGTTTAATCCTAGTACTGGGAGGCAGAGGCAGATCTTTGTGTTTGAGGCAAGCCTGGTCTACTGAGAGAATTTCAGGACAGCCAGGGCTAGACAGAGAAACTATGCCAAAAAAAACCAACCAAACAAAACCCAAACCCTAAAAGGATCAAACTGTTCCAAAATGCAAGCTATGCTCCAGAACAAAGGGGAAAAATATTTATAGGAATATAAAAATAGCTAGAACTGAGTAAGATAAAATTCACATCTGAAATCCACACAAAATTGTGAGGCATCTTGCTGGGTATGTGGGTGTCTCATGCCTGCAGTCTCAGCATTCAGAATGAGACAGGAGGATTACCACAATCCTAGGCTAGCTGGGGTTATAGAGTAAGTTCCAGGCTAGCAAGGGTTAGAGTAAGATTGTCTCAAAAAACAAAAACAAAAAACCCCACAAATGCAAACTAAACCAGCAATGTGAAAAACAGTTATTCACAGAACCGTGTTACATTAGCTGAAACAGATCCAAGGCTGAGATAATGAAAGAATTAGCAGGTAAAGACATTAAGTTATTTCTTCCATATATCTAAAAAGACTCAAACTTCTAGCAAAAACAAACGCTCCTCCCTCAAACTACAATGTAGCAGATGATAAACTCTGATTGATAAACTGGGTGTTGGCACAGCCAATGAAATTACTCAGAATGGCAAAGCCAGTTGTTGTGGCTGTCAATTTGACAAAAGCCGGGGCCATCTGGGAACAGAGAACTTCAACTGGGAAAATGCCACCGTCAGACTGGCCCGACGGCAAAAGTCTGTGGGCATTTCTTGCTTTATGGATTGATGTGGGAGGGTACAGCTCACCGTGCATTGTGCCACCCCTGGGCAGGTGGTCCTGGGTTGTATAAGACAGAAGGCTGAGTAAGCCACGGGGAGCAAACTGGTAAGCAACATTCCTCCATGGCATCTGCTCCAGTTCCTGCTTTGACTTCTCTCAGTGATGTGGAGGTATAAGCCAAATAAATCCTTGCTTCCCAAGTTGCTTTTCGTCTTGGTTTTTACTACAGCAACAAAAGCAAACAAGGACCCCAGTCCAAACATGTGCAGTGGTCTGGGGCTCTGGGTATACTGGCTGCCAGGTTCAGCCTTGCCACCTTTTAGGGCTTAACCCTGGCAAGCTGTTTAACTTCTCTAGCCTGACTTTTCTTCTGTTTTTCTACTTTCTGGACTAGTTCTATAATGGCTATCTCATATTATGCTTTTAATAGCCCTGACTCCTTGTTGTATTATTTTTATGGTGGCCTTAGAATTGATAGTATAAAAATTGAAGATCCAAAATCTAAAAGTTCTTGAGCATCATGATCAACACATATATTACGTGTTTAGACCTCATACTACATGGTTATTTTATTTAAACAATTAATTAAAGATTATAGTCCCAGCATTTGGGGGACATGACATAAGGTGAGTTCAGGGCCTTTCTATCCTACACAGCCAGGTCTTGCCTCAACAAAATAAAACAATTCAAAAATGAAACACAGAAATTTTTATTTACTTATTTTTTTAAGTTTTATTTTTAAATTTTATTTCAGGCATGGATGTTTTGTGTAGAAAGGTGTGTGCACCACATTTGTGCCTGGTGCCAGAAGAAGTTGTAGGAGGTCCTGGCACTCAGGTTAGAGACAGTTGTGAGCTGCCATTATGGGTGCTGGGTAATCAAACTCAGGACCTCAGGAAGAGCAACAAGCGCTCTTAACCTCTGAGCATCTTGTTGGGTGCATGGGTGTCTCATGCCTGCTAGCCTAAAACTCCCTATGTAGACCAGTGGCCTCTGACAAGAGATCTGCCTGCCTCTGCAGAAGAAAGGAAAACAGTGGACTCTGAGAAACAGTCTGGGAAGTGACTGGACAGGAAAGGAGAAAGTGTGAAGAGATAATGGTTCAAATTTTTCTATTTTTTTAATACATTTATTTATTAATCCTGAGTGCTGGGAATTCTGGCTTGTGCCACTACATCTGGCTGAGTAGCTTATTTGTAATCCCTCAAAACTAGAAGCAAACTAAATAGACATCAATGCGAATGGAAGAATTGTGCTATATTTATTTAGGGGAATGTGTTGAACAAGAAGAGGAAAGAATCACAAAAACACAATAAAGGTCAAATGCTTGCTGAGGACAGAAATCAGATACATTTGCTTACAATTCCATTTACACTAAATTATAAAACATGGAATTTCCAACAGCAAAACAGACAAGGAGAACTTGGGCAAGATGACAAGAAGGGGCCTGGGGTGATGGATGCCTATTATTTTAATTCTGAATTAAACTTAATTGTTAATTAATCATTAATAGTAACTTAATAGTTTTATGGCTGTAATCCTATGTCAAAACGAATCAAATCAGACACTTTCAAACTATGCAACTTATTGTAGTTGAATATGCTTTTAAAAATTATACTCTGATAAAGCTGTTAAGAAACAAACAAACAAACAAAAAACAACAAAAAAACCAAAACCAGGGGAGAGAACACGGTTTAGTGGGTAAAGGTGGCTGCTGCTAAGCCTGCGTTCAATTCCTAGGACCCACATACCGGAAAGAGAGAACAGGTTTCTCTGTTTTGTCCTCTGATCTCTGCACACACAACTGACCTCACACTATTCCCTCTGAAAAGGGGGAAAAAGCTTCAGGCTTCTTAAATTTTGATATACTGAAAGAAGTTATTTGAAACCCTCACATGTCACATGGTTAAATATTTCTGTGGTTAGTCATTATTTTTATGGTGGGAGGGGCACATGACTGACCTGGGGCCTTACAAACGCTAGGAGTGCTCTATTGCTTAGCCACACCCCCAAACCTTACACTTCATTTTTATTTTACTATTTTTTGAAGAAATTCTTTTATTTTACTTTATTTGAAGAAATCCCACAACACAAATAGTGAGCTGGGGATGTTCTCAAAGCTGCTTACTCTGAAGGGGGTGGAAACTGTATGATCACAGAGAAGGCCCGTCTTCATAGTTAGAGTTCTGTCTTACCCATCAATTTGTTGACATTTTGCTTCTGCAAATGGCCAATGAAGTGCCATTTGATCTCAGGGCATGAAGAGAGAATCTGAAGAGAAAAAAGGAACCACTTGATACAGATTTCATGGAGACCCTGTTAGCTCAAGCATCCTTTATCCTGAGCTCTCCCTGGACCATTACCTCCACTCTCTTCAGCCATCTCCCCACTCTCTCACTGAGACACAAGGAAACACAATGAATCACTTAAGACCAATGTTGTTTCCCTCCCTTGTTCCCATCACCTCACTGTACTTTTCAGATATTACTCATTCTCAACAAAAAATGATCTGGTTTCAAGGCAAGGACTCTACCACTGAGCTGCATTTGAGTTATGCTTCCCAATCTCCAAAGATTCAACCAGCTCTTAAAAATCACTATTCACAAACAGCCACAAAAGAGAGTATTGAAGTCTGAATAAAGATAGAAAAGCTAGCTGAGAGTTAATTTGGGACTCAAGGGAAGTGTGGCCAGTGTCCATCCCTAGTCCAGCTTTCTGGGCTAGAATTCCATCACCAATGTAGGTCTAACTTTAGCTAAGACTTCTATACAAACCAGCACTTCCCATGTCTACGCACCTTAGGGTTTGATGCCTTTTCTAGTAGTTCCTGAACCTAAAGAGCAAGAATAGAATGAGTCAGAAGTCTGGTAGTCAAATTCTTCCAAAGGCTCACTCTAAGAGGTATCTTACATAATTCTCTCCAAAAGTGCGCTGGCCATGACCATAGGCCTCAATCACCATGTCTGCAGGTTTAGTTTTGCTGACCGCTACCAGCCGGGGTTGGATGGCTGGGAGATCCTGCCAAGAAAGAAAGAGCCACATGAGTGAATGTTTGAAAATATTGATCCGATAACATACACCTTATAGAGTTGGGTGGTGGTGGCACACACCTTTAATCCCAGCAGAGCAAGGTGGATCTCTGTGAATCTGAGGCCAGCCTGGTTTATAAAATGAGTTCCAGGACTACACAGAGAAACCCTGTCTCAAAAAACAAAACGATATACTTGGTAAAAATAGATTGGCATAGATCTCAGCTTGGCACGTGATAAGATCCATTTCCTCCATTCTTTTGTTTTTGTACTATTAGATATAGAAACCTGGGTTTGGGGAGCATCAAACAAGTGCTTTGCCACAGAGATACAACCCTGTCTGATGATTGCCTTTGGAACAAGTATTCTAGATGATTCTCACATAAAACAGTGCCAAGAATTTTAAGGATCCGAGGCCGAAAAGGTGGCACAGTGCATAAAATGCCAGACATGCAAGTACAAATGCCTGAGTTTAGACCCCAACCTCCATATAAAAGGAAGTGTGGAGCCACCTGTCTGTTAACTCCAGTACTGGGTGAGGGAGGGTGGAGACAGGAGGATCCTTGGGGCTTGCTGGCTAGCTAGCTCCAGGTTCAAGGATTCAAAATACAAGTGGAGAGTGACAGTGAGAAATGACTGGCATTGACCTCTGGCTTCCACACATGCATGAATGGATATGTTCACCTGAACATACACGAGTACAGCACTTGAGCATGCATGCACATGTGCAAGCACACATACGAGGTATGTACTTGTACAAAATAAATGCATAGAACACATGTACGTGAATCACTTTATTGGGTTGAGGGTACAGTAACAGTGGCAGTGTCTGCTTAGCATTGTGAAGCTCTGAGTGGTATCCTCAGCCCCCAAAACATACAAACAAAAGATAAAACAAAACCCAACAGAATCAGTTAGTTAAAGGAAGCATCCAACTTAACAGGGAGGTCACTTCTGGCTTCTCACATCACAAGTAAACAGTTTAGTAACTCATTTTGAAACTGATGTAATGATTACTAACACTCCTTTCATTCTGAAAGAGATGGCTCAGCACTAACTGTTCTTCCGGAGGACCTGAGCTCAATTCCCTGAGCTCATCCACATGGCAGCTAACAACTGTCTGTAATTCCAGGATCTGACACCCTTACACAGTTATACATGCAGGCAAAAACGCCAATTTACATTAAAAGTTAAAAAGACATACGATGTATTGTTCAATCTATGATTCAACCACCCAATGGCACAGCTGACTTCACAACACCATTCTGTATTCAGGATTAGATTCATCCACACTATCCCCATATCTGTTACGTAAATTGCAGGGTTTCCCTGCTTTTGGCTGTAGCCAGATCCTCACATAGCTGTCCTCATGTACCCCATTTTCTGAGATTTTCACAGAACCACAATATTCTCAAGGCCCCGGAGAAGTCACATCCATTACCACACAGCCTCCTGTTGCTTCCTCCCGAGGACTGTGTCTAATTCATCACGTGGATGAACTAAAGGCTTCCAGAGACAATGTGGGGAGCAGGTCTAACTCCCCGAGAACCTCCTAGTGAGATCTATTAGGGAAATTCCTTTTCCTTTGGAGAAACACTGGTACCACGAAGGAGGTAAGAGCTCTCAGGGTCATCTCATTTCCTTCAGCGATAAGAGGCAACCGAGGACTACAGCAGTTAACAGGGCTTGTTTAAAGTAACCGTCTAGACATCAGTTAAGGAAAGATCGTGTCTTCTGGCATCATTTTGAAATCTGAGACCATAAACACTAGACCAGAGAGGGCTTTTCTCTTCTGGCTCCCCACACAACGTAGCTTAATTTGCATGGAGAAAAGCAGATACTGACTCTGGTCCAATAAGAAGTCTTGCAGGGGGGCAAAACAACCAACACGAAAATTAAAAATGCTTGGGACTCGGCACCTGACAGCTCCCTTGCTACTCTGCGGAGGCAAAACCTTGTTAGTCTCGCCGCCACAACGCACGTGATCGCGGGTGGATGTGGCCCTATGAGGGTTCTAGCACCATGGCGACGGCAAATGGCAAATGACACCTGGAAACGAGTCACTTTCCTAAGTGAGCACCTTCTCTCAAACCACTTCGGTCCAACCAATCAACCTCCAGAAAACGCCCAGCCTCAAGGCCAGCCCGCAGAGGGAACCTCGGGAGCCCCTTCTGCGTCACCGTGACACCCGGCCCCACGCAGGTGTCCCCCTGCAGCCCGTCCTCACCCGTGGCCGCCGTGCCACACTCTGCTGGACGCGCTCGTTCACGGCCCGCAGCGCAATCCCGACTCCCAGCTCCGCAGACATGCTGCCAGCTCTCCACATTCCCGGGAGAACGCCCAGCCCAAGACCCGCGAGCCACGGAGACCAGCTTCCGGTCCCGCCCCCTCCCCGCGAGGCCCAATCACCGCTCATCATCCAGCCACCGCCCCCAATAGAGGCTGGAGGCAGAGGCTGGCGCCATCTTGGGGAGGTCTGAGGCTGTCCTGGTTGAGAGCCTGAGTGCCAAGCAAGAGAGCAAGGGCCTTTTTAATATTTTCTTGATATTTTATGCGTATTGACTGTTTTGTCTTCGTGTATTTATGTGCACCCTGGTGTCCGCGGTAGCCAGAAGAAAGTATTGGATCTTCTGGGCTTACAAGCTGGTTGGGAGCCACCACGTGGGTGATGGGAACTGAACCCCGGGTCCTTTGCATGAGGTGCTCTTAAACACTGATCCATTTCTCTAGTCCCCACGTGAAAAAGCAAAAACAAAAACAAAGATTTGTTTTATGTGCATTGGGGTCTCACCTGTGTGTCTGTGTGAGGGTATCAGATCCCCTGTACCTGACGTGAGCTGCCATGTAGGTCCTCTGGAAGAGCAGCCAGTGCTCTTAACTTCTGAGCCATCTCTCCCAAGCCCCAACCTCCCACTTTTTAATTTAAACATTTAATTTTTTTAATTTAAAGGTTTAAATATTTTTATGTGTGTGGGTGTTTTCTCTGAATGTCAGATAAAATTGATACTAATGCTGAAGAATGATAGGAAAATACTCTGTTTTCTGTAATAAAGCAATTATGTTTTTAAGAAGAGAAAGTTTTGTTTGTAAAGTGAGAACATTGCATTTCATAACATAGGTCAGTCTTGAATGTAAGCAGAGGTGGTTCAGGCAACATTCCTGGCAAATGGTGTGGCTGCAGTGGAGTACACAGTGCATACTGTGTGTTCACAACCAATGCAGCATTGAAGCTGCCCAGCACAACAGTGGCAAGTATAGATTAATTACAAATTTGATTTTGAATTAATTTTTTTGTTGTGTATTTAGAAGTCTTACTGGTACATGGCCATAGAACCTTACAAACAAGATCGAACTGACCGGTCATCAAGCCCATGGGATTCTGATGTCTCTACCTTCTTAACAAATGTATAAAATGTCTTATAGTTTTATATTGGTTCTGAGGCTTGAACTCAGGTCCTCGTTTTTGTGAGGCAAGCACTTTACTTACTGAGCAATTTCTCAAGCTTCAGAATAAGTTCCCTTTGAAGTTATAAATGCTAGACACTGTGCTAAAGATATTTCCTATGTGTCTTAGTTTGGGTTTCTATGGCTGTGAAGAGATACCATGACCACTCAAAGGAAAATATTTGGTTGGGTGGGTCTGGCTTACAGTATCATGCCAGGAAACATGGCAGCATATAGGCAAACATGGTGCTATATCTGGATCAGCAGGTGGTAAGAAGAGAGAATGACACTGGGCCTGGCTTGAGCTTCCAAAGCCTCAAAGCCTGCCCCCCAGAGACATACTTACTCCAATAAGACTACACCTACCCCATCAAGGCCACATCTCTTAATAGTGCCACTCCCTATGAGCCTATGGGAACCATTTCCATTCAAACCACACTGCATTATCTCATATAGTTTACTCAGTTCATTTTATGCATAGACACGGAGGCTTACTGAAGTTAAAACAAATTCAAGTTGAGCACGGTGGTGTGTACTGTGTGCATATTCCCCTAGTACTTGGGAGAGGCAGGAAGACTGTACCAGACTTTATTTGGACTGCCAGCTCCTAAATATTGACAAGGAGACTTATGAAAGCTTGGTCTTAGCTTAGACTTGTTCCCAACCGGCTTATAAACTGAACCTATTTTCATTAATCTACATCCGCCATCATGGCTTGTTACCTCTCCTTCGTACTGTGCATCCTACTCTGTGTCCGGCTGGTGAATTCTTCCTGCTTCAGATTCTCCCCAGAGTTCCTCCCTCTCCCTGGAAGTTCTGCTTATTGTCTTTTGCCTAGCTATTGGCCATTCAGCTCTTAATTAAACCAGTACCTTGGCAGAGACATAGCTTTACAGTGAACAAAAAGATTATCCCACAACAGGTCAGTGTGGGTTGCTACATAGTGAGTTTAAGATCAGAACTGAACCACAGTGAGAACCTATTATACATACACAGAGAGACACATAAATTAAAAAAAAATTTTAAAACCTTTAAGGGCTGCGATTGAAGTTTATTGGCCGAGTGTACTTGCCTAGCATGCACAAAGCTTTGGGTAGCATCATAAAGTGAGTTCAAAACTACTTATCTATAAATGGTAAGGGCATGGATTTTGGCAATCCAATTCCAATTAACTATATTCTTAATTTATTAAGTTGTAATTCATATTACTTGTGCATCATGCTCTCAAATCAACACCAAGATTAGGAACACCATTAAAAACCCAAGAAAGCAGGGCTTTGGGGCTCAGGCTTGTAATCACTTGGGAAGGTGAGGCACTATTTTTGAGTTTGAGGTCAGTCTGGCCTAGAGTGGCCCTGTTCCCAAACACTAAAAAACAATACAAAACCTCTAAGCAAACCTAAGTGGTGCTGTCAAATATAACAGAAACATCAGACATGGATGGATAATGCCATTTAGGTTATTAAATGAAAATCCCCAAGTGTGGGATATTGGTTTAAAAGCTGGCCAGGGAGACCAATAAAGGCTGTTACCACTGTTCTTGATTGTCTAACTAGATGATGAGACCCTGTTACTGAAAGCACCATAACATAGAGAAATGTGGCTAGAACTGAGCTGGAAAGCTTCCTCCTTGCTGGTTAACTGATAATGCCAGAAAGTTCTGTGGTGGGGTGGGTCACTCAGCACTGAACCTTATGAGCTACTATATCAACTTGCACAATAGTACTGTGACTATTATGGGAGCAACCAACTGCTTTTTTGACTGGACTCCGTAGGAGGGATTTATGCCTCCTATTGTCAGCCTGGCCAAAAGTCCATGGATAGAGTTCATAGGCCCTAGCACTTGTGGATAACCTCCTACTCTGATTTTGCTAAATGGACACAGCATCAAATTGCCTTCTAAGTATTTATATCCATAGATTAGTGCAGACTTCAGCCTTGGCCAGAGAAGCCGTTTTCCTTGTAATGAGTAATGATTAATACGGTTGGTCACAACTGGTCAAAGTGCTCAAAATAAGTGACTTCTGAACCATAACAGAGCATCTGTACCACATCCACCAAGGCTCAAAGAACATTTTGAAGAGAGGAAAGGGAAAGAGAGCCAGAGGCTAGGGAGGGGGCTGTGAGATGCTGTCTTCTGGGTATGTCATGCCTCTTGCATCCCTTAACTATAGCAACAGGTGGTCACCTGTACAAGACTGGGTCCATCAACATTCCACTGTAGACAAGGAAGGGGCGGGCATGTGATGCCCCACCAGTCTCTGGGGAGTTTAAGGCAGTTGTAGTTGCTGGGGGAGGGGGTCCCATTTCTCAGTGGTGTTGTCCTTGCTTAGGTAACTCCTCACTTAGGCTCATGCAAGCAACCTAAAGTAGGAAGGGGAGTTGGGAAGAGACTAAGAGGGTAATGTAGGAGAATACAACCAAAGCACAAATTGTGAAAGAATCACTTTATTTCTTTTTGGAGACAGGGTTTCTCTGGTCTCTGTGTAGTCCTGCCTGTCCTGGAACTCACTCTGTAGATCAGATTGGCTTTGAACTCAGAGATCCACCTGCATCTGCCTCCTGAGTGCTGGGATTATTTATTTATTATTTATTTATTTGCCTTGGTGTTTTGCCTGGAACTGGAACTACAGACAGTTGTTAGCTGCCATGTGGGTGCTGGGAATCGAACCCAGGTCCTGTGGAAGAGCAGACGGTGCTCTTAACCGCTGAGCCATCTCTCCAGCCCCGAGTGCTGGGATTAAAGGCATGTGCTACCACTGCCAGCTGAAGCAATCATTTTAAAAAGAAATATAGTTTGAAATAAGGAAACTACTTCTTCATGAAAGAAAAACACTATAGGAGGGCTGGAGAAATGCATCAGAGGTTAAGGGTACTGGTTCTTTAGGAGGGCCCTGTTTGATTCTCTGCATCCACATGGCAACTCACAACTGCTTGTAACTCCAGTAGAGCAACTCCATGCTCTCTTCTGGTCTCCACGTGCCAGGCGTGCATGTGGTAGACTCACATGCAGGAAACACTTTACACTATGCACTTAAAAAATTAAAACTTATTATTTAAAATCCCCGGTTAGGGCTGGAGAGATGGCTCAGCGGTTAAGAGCGCTGATTGTTCTTCAGGAGGACCTGAGTTTGATTCCCAGCATCCACATGGCAGCTAACAACTGTCTGTAATTCCAAGATCTGACACCTTTACACAGTTATACATGCAGGTAAAATACCAATTCACATAAAATAAAAATTAAACAATTAAAATTCCCTGTTAAATGTGAATTTTAGATAAAGAACAAATACTTCTATAAAGGTAGACTTTATGCAATACTTGGGATGAATATAGTTATAAAATTAACTGGCATTGACAGTTATCTGGTTACACTAGGCTGGGCAATGTGCCAGAGCCCAGTCTGGGAGTTACCTACTTAAACTGCTATCACATGAGTTTTGAGTCAACTGGGAGTGCCTTAATCTTTTGGAGAAATGCAGCAATACATTAATTTGTTTGTTTTTGACAGGGTCTCACTATGCTGGCCAGGCTGGCCTCAAACAGGTCTTCTGTTTCTGCTTGAATGCTGGGGCTGAAGGTGTGCACCACCATGCTGTGAAAAACATATCACCTGATATATTTTTAGGAAAAGCCTAGCAGGAAAGTATTATTTTTATCATGTACTTTAGTATTAGCTATTGGTAAAGTTTATTTTAACAAAGAGATTTTATTTAGCAAGACTGAAATTAAATCCAAGATATAAGTATATTCACATGAGAACTTTTGTGTTGTCTAAGCAATTCCTGGAGCTATAAACCCATGGTAATTAATCTAGTAGTAGCATTTGTGAAATGATTAATATAACAAGAATCATTTTTCAGTTATAAGGCTCACTAATGCCCTTTGGGAACACTGAAAAATTGCTTTGCCTATTCAATCACCCATTTTAGCAGTAGAGATAAAAGGAATGGAGTAGAAACACATGATTTCCCATTACAGCTTTTATAAAGAAACAAACAGTGGCTAGAATCCCACCAAAGACAACAAAATAGGTGAAGTTACAGGCAGAGTAACTATTTGTCAAGGTACAGTTTATCAAATTCCAACTTGTGACAGTTCAGGTCAGTACATATGAATAGATCATTTATGAAACCTCTCTGTCTTTAGATCACGGTATTACTCAGCCCCATTCTCCTCAACTCAGTAGCCATATTGATTCCTCTACATCTATTTTTAGTTATAAAAAAGTTATTAAACTTAAACTTCCTTACAAACATTCTGACCATATATCGAAAAGGGATTAAAAACTGTTCCAAATAAATTCTGCAAAGTTTAGTGAGTGAGAAACATTCTACCAAGGTGGTTGTGCCTTGGAAAAATCCTACAAAAACTTCATTTTACAAACAGTTACTTATTTTGATAGTTCTCTATATAAATAGCAGCCATGACTTCACTGCCTACAAAACCGCAGGCTTATCACATTTTATGTTTAGAATTTAAAAGCTTTACAATCAGATTTTCTAGTATTACAAAAAAACAGAGTCATACAGACAGATGAGCTAGGTATCCCATGCTAAAAAGACTCTGAATTCCATGATTTTACTGCTGCGACAGACACCAACAATGACGTGGAGACATGTTTTGTTTAAAGAAGTGACATTCAAGGGGAGGGGAGGGGAAGCAGTACTTGCAGCAGGACCTTACTGAGGCTCTTTGTGATCAGGGATGAGCAACCTGAACATGTGTAGTGGACAGGCTTTGAGACAGAGGGTGCTTTGCACTCCTGCACTAACTCCTGTGAAAGTGTTTCTGAGGTTCAGGAGGTCTGAGAGGGCATCTGGGTACAGTGTGTTGCTCTCCAGCAGCACGTGGGAGGAAGACGAGCTGGTCTGGGGAGGGGCACTTTTGCAGGGACTTTGAAGCACAGTAAAATCTATCCTTCCCAGGAACATTCTGTAGTCTGTGTAAAGCGTGCACAGGACCAGTGCTTGAGAAATCCCAGTATGAAGAGTTAGAGAACAGAGAAGGGCAGTATCTGAAGTAAGCAGAATCAGCACTTTGCTCTTCCTAGGCAGGCTAAATGAAACCAAACACCTGACAAGTCTGGTGCCATTTAGGAGCAAATTGGCCCGAATTACAGAACCAAAAATGAGGAATGATGCCAGAAAATATTTAATAGTATTCACCTAAAAGATAACAGTAGATGCGCTGTGTAGGCCAAGTCCTAAGCGGGAGCTGGGCAGTTACACAGGGAACTACCATGGTGGCAAATTAACTACATAGCTGCCCTCCAGAGGCCTTCTGTGCAACAAGCACAGGCCATTTAAGTTGTAGCCCTGGCCCAGTCTGGGCCAATTTCATGATCTAAGAAATACTTTTCTTTTATATTTGTTCTTTCCATCCTCAGTCTCCTAGGGTGACTCGCTGTTTTCCTAACTAGCAATGAAAAACACAACATGGGATTCAATGCAGCTCGTGAGGCAAGGGCATGAACTGGGACTTGCATCTACGTAGCTCCTCTGGAGTTGACTTCCAAGCAGCTGCCTGTTCTCTGGATTTAAAAGATCCCTGTATCAGTGTGTCAGATAAAGCCTAGCACAGGCCTTAGGCACTGCCACCTGGATGTCTACCGGATGGCCCTTTCTCCTCCAGTGTAAAGAGCTCTCATGTGAACAAACAATCTCCACAACGATAAAGTATACATGTAAGTAGTCAAATAGTATTAGCGTGCCTAATGGGTACAAGGAGCCGCCTCCATCAATTAGTGTGACCCTTGTTTTTTTGTTCCCATCTTGAAGCTGAGTGGAACTAATGGCTAGATTATTCAAGAAGAAATCAGATCACAGATCAGGTCAAAGTTCTGAAAGAGAAGTGTGTGGGGTGACTGAGCCCTGCTGGGGTGAGATGTCATCGAAGACAAGAGTACAGAGTATGGAACATCCTGCAAAACCTGCACCAGGTTCTCCCTAAGGGGGGGCTCAACCCAGCCTGACTCTACAAGGAGCCGCTCACACTGTTGAAAAGGAGCAGAGCCCAGCTCCCTGCAGCGCAGGCTCCACAGCAGGTCCCTGGTCAGCTGGGAGCCCCACATGCAGACACTGGCTGTTAGAGGCACAGGAGAGAGAGCAGCAGCCACACTTCTCCCATCTGTTAACAGGATTCCCAGTTAAGCCTGCTTTAAAGGGACAAAGTTGGTGCCTGCAGGTCAAATTACTGTCTCCACACCTTACCAGAAGTCATATACCTACTTACCTGAATTAAAAATAAAACCAAAAAACAATTCTCCATCTGCTCTCCCTTCCCAGAAGGGGGTAGGTTCTCCTTCCTTTTTACCACAGAAACTTCAAGAGTCAAAGAAGGTAGTGTGGAAAGGAGGAACATTCTGTTTCATCTTAAAAATAAACATCTAAGTGTCACAATCAGAGGTTGTATACATTTCTTTTTTTCAGTTATCCTTTGTGGTCGGCTCCAGGGGCTCATCTTCTAAGCTGAAGCCCAGCTTGTCTGTCAGTCCCTCAAACTGCTTGCCCAGACCTCCAGCGGAGTCCATAAACATGTTGGGGATGTCTTTGCCGAAGTAAATCTTGCTGTTGGAAGCTATGGCCTTATACTTCATCAGCTGAAGATACTCTGGAGTTAGCTTCAGCTTTAATGCAAAGTAGAGAGATTAAGAGAGAGGACATCAGACAACAACCTGGTGGTGCCCTTTCATCTGGAGAAGGCCTCTGTCAAGCAGACGTTCCTTCTATGTTTCATGGTGTTCCTGTTACCCAGAAATTATTCTAAGAGAAGCTAACCTAAGGTCTTAAGACAGATTAGTGACAGTTCAAATTTCCATGTTTAACACAAAAATGAAATTCTACAAAGACTTCCTACCTAGAAAAGTGCCTCTCATACAGTGCAGCGGGGGCTCCTCAGTGCTGTTGAGGACTCTGGGTAGGGAGCAGAAAACCCAACACATCCTCGGTATGGTGGGGTCAGGCTCTTACCTTGTTTGCTTCTGCTATTTTCAGAGCAGTGTAGCACTCAGCGTCAGCCTTTGCCTTCTCCCGGGCCAGGAATGCAGCATCTAAGGGGTAAAGGGTACAGGAACTGGATCAAATTAAAAAAAAAAAAAAAAAACCACGGGAAGGTAAAGAAGCCTGTGCTCCAGGGGCCGGCAATTTTAGCTCAGTGGGATGCACTTGCCCAGCATACAAAGCCCCAGGTTCCATTCCTGGCACTGCAGAAAATAAAAACCAATGAAGACATTTTCTGGTCTCTATGACCTTGGAGAGATGGATTTTTGTGTGTTTTGTTTTTGAATTGTCTCACCTTATAGCTCAGGCTAGTGCTGGACCATGTAGCCTTCCTGTTAGTACTGGGAAGAAAGTAACCTAAGATCTTTAAGACAGTGTAGCAAGAATCTCAGCCTGCTAACCTGAGCTCCAGGGCAAGAGGGACTGTTGGGTCTCTTTTCTTCATTTTTTTCTCCCTTTTCTTTTTTCATTTTTTTGAGACAAGGTCTTACTCTGTGGCCCAGGATGTGCTGTGTCTCACTATCCCATCTGCTTCACTCCAAGTGCTCAGACTATAGGAATGTGCTACCGTGCCTGGACTGACACCTTGCTCGGGTCCTCAGTTTTGGCAGCAAGCACTTTTACCCACTGAGCCATGTCACTGGCCTTCATTTCCCTTTTTCATTCCTAACAAAATGCCCAGTGCATAATGAACACAACCAACACTTGCTGAGTAAATGTTCCGTGAAAATCTGCTTACTATGCAGGGCTGGTTCCAAGTTTTAAACCTGGTCTAAGCAGAGGAGAGCTAGTATTTCAGGAACACCATGACACCCAGAACAGAGACTAAAGAGCAAAGGAAAGGACTCAGTCACTATGCTCTGTCAGGCATGGCATCATGTCTACTCACCTTCAATTTCTGAAATCTTCTTCTCTGTCTCCTTTTCCATCACCTTCTGCCCATAGGTGATTTCTGCAACCTGAGCCACTTTTTCTGCCTCTGAGTAAATGAAGTTGAGAAATGATTTAATGTTGACATGTCAAAAGCTTGCCTGGGGCAGTGAGAGGGCTCAGTAGGTAAAGGTGCCTGCTGCCAAGCCTGATGATGCAAGTTCAATACCAGGCAGGGCCCACTTGATGGAAGGGGAGAGCCAATTCCCACAGGTGGTCCTAGAACCTCCATATCAGCAACCATTGCATGCAATGTGCCCAAACACTCGCACACAGAGAGTGCACGTAAAAACCGAAAACCTCGACTGACTGTGCCTTCCCTGACCCCTAACCCTAATACCTGACTGGGTATGCTCACAGAGCCAAGTCCACAGAGGGCAGCTGCCAATAGGCATACCTGGGAGATGAACAGCCCAGTGAGCACAGGAACACAACAGCAGCATCCAACAGTGACTGGAGACGCTGACCCACAAGAAAAGCTTTCAGAAAGTCGGGGTACACCTTAACTCCTCCTCCAAACCAACCCTTTAGAGAGTAAGGTTCACCTGACGCTCACTTGAGGAAATGTCTTGGTTGGTTGCTGTGCCAGAGATCTGGAGCAGAGCTCCAGTGCTTTTTCTTATTTGCCACATGACCTTGGACACGTTTGCAAATCTCTTGAGTTCAATAAAACAAAGCAAGCACCTCAAGATGGCCGAGTGGGTAAAAGGGCTTGCCAAGCAAGCCTGGCAACCTGAGTACACAGTGCAAGGAGTGAGCCATTCCCCAAAGTTGTTTTCTGACCTCCACAACTGTGCCATGGCACATGAGCACCTACTTATAGGAACGGACACATACACTCTTTAATAAACCAAACGAAAAATACCAAGCAAATGACAGTACTTTCCTCTGGTGGTGATACGACAATTGAGTTACTTCATATATGAAGTTCTGAATTATGAAAAGGGCTCTTGCCATTTCAGAGATACAGAAAAACTCAAGACTCACTACCTGTATCCAGCGTCTGAAAATTTCCACTTGGCTACTGAGGATATAAACTCCACCCCAGCACACTAGAAGCATTTTAGAGGACTTAACCATGCCCTGGCTTTCCTTACATCATCCCACCATCCCCAACCCTTCTTCCCTAAAGGAGAATTAAAGAATCATGTGCACACCAATGAGGGCCTTCTTCCTCTCTGTTTCTGCCTCCTTTTCTACCACCTTCTGTTTCTGGGCTGCAATGAGGAGCTTTGTCTTCTCGCTTTCCCTGGAAGGAAAGAAAAAGCACAGAGTTGTGATGCTGTACGAGACAGCTTCTGGAGAACTGCAGTGCTCCCTGGAGAAACCCAACTCCAGCTCGGAGAAGCACACTAGGATGACTTTGCTCTCTTGTGCAAGGTTGTTCAGCGGCTCAGCCTCTACTGATCTGTTTCTTTTGTGAGAAGTAAAACACAATGCCTAGGGTGTATGCTTGTAGTCCCAGCTACTCAGGAAGCTAAGGCTAGCCTAGACACTTAAGAAGGCCCTCTCTCAGAGCTAAATAAAACAAACACATTTCATTTAATAAAACAGACCTGCCGGCAAACTTATTTGTCTGTCCCTGTTCCCTCCACTTCTGCTGTGATTCTCTCACCCTTTAAGAACATCGCTGCTCTCTCTCCAGGGCTCCTCTGTGGCCCTGAGTGCTGACATGCCTGCCAAACCTTATACTACAACAGACTAACAAATGTTCAAGCAAGGGAAGAATCAGAGCTTGCTGCTCTGGGATGGGTAGGGGGAGCTTGTGGTAGACAGCTTCGGCACAGGGCATACTCACATCAGCTCATAATTCCTGCGGATTGCCTCAGGTATATTGGGCTTTGTCACCCGTACAGCCTGGAGAAGAGCACAAACAACCGATGGGAGAATGGAAATGGTCAAGGACATACATGCCAACAGGCTCTTGGTGTCCCTGTGCCAAGAGAGCACTCCTTAGGAGAGAGCATGCAGTATCGAACACAGCCCTCCCAAATGAGTCAATGTTTACCTGAATAACAAGTCCCGGGGCCATGGAGGTCAGGTCCTGTTGCAAAGCTAACTTGAGGTTCTCATCAATTTGATCTGGAATCAGGAGAGACACAAACGGAGCTGTTAGACTGTCTGGGTGACTCCAGCCCACTGACTCATCTTTCCAAAACAGTGTCTGTAACAGGCCAGGCATCTAAGGTGAGACCTGCAGCAATCCTCCATGGAAGTGAGAGCTAAGAGGGACTCTTGCTTTGGCCTCAAAATAAAGCCCACCTCCATTAGTTATTAAAACATCAGCCATACCTTCCAGGATTCCTGAGCTTAAGAAACAACAAACAATTTAAAAATACTCCTTGGGCAGGCACCCTTTCCCAACTGGCATCAAGAGTCAGCAGGCCTGTGGGTCCTCAAAGGAGGGTAGAATGGCTATGTCAGGTTTTCAGAAAAGAAGCACGTAAAGAGGACAGGCCTGGGGTACACTATGAGGTCTTGTCACCAAAAGGTAGTTATTAAATCTAGTAATTTTATTACTTAAAAAACAAGGGGCTGGGAGAGATAGCCCAGTGGTTAAGAGCACTTGCTGTGGTACTATAGATATTATCAAATCAAGAATTAATTTTGGAGGTGTGGGGGCTAGCCTTATGTGTAACTCCATCATTAAAGAGGCTGAGGCAGGAGACCAGTCTGGGTTACACAGTGAGTTTGAGCCATCCTGAGCTACAGCATTAGACTCCATAGCCAAAAAACCTCACTTCTTCCAGATGACCCAAGTTCAGGTACCGGCCGGTCCCATGTACCACTCATAACCACCTGTAATTCCAGGTCCCAAGGCTCTGACATCCTCTCTGGCCTCTGTAGACATTCCCCCACTCACCACACAAGGCACCCCACTCACTCACTCACACAGATGCGACACACACAAAAGAAAACAAAAGCCCCGTACTGCTTTCAGTATGAATTCTAGAAACACAGGGGAAAATGAAATTTCCTGTTCTGAAAATCAGCTAGTCTTTTTTCTAAAGTTTGTTTTGTGTTCATGTGGGTTTAAGTATGTACATGTGCATTCCTAGTCTGGAATTCAAATGTGAGTCATTTCATAGGCTATCAATGACCCATGTGAACAGTAACACTATAGCTGCCCCTGGCCTGGGTCTTCTCTTCCCCAGATTGGAGATCTTGAAAAAAGACTCAACAGAATCAGGCTGAGTTATCTGAGCAGAATCACTGCTGTAATAGTCAGCTGTGTCCAAGAGACAGCCTCTGAGGAACAGTGAGTCTCCTTTCTTTATGGATACTCAAATTGAAGCCTGTGGAAGCTAGCTAGCCGCCAAGATGGTTTGGGGGTGGGTGGGGAGTAGAACAGTGAGAGAGCACTTGCTGGGCATGCTCGAGGCCTCCTGATTCTTTCTAGCAAAACACACACACACACACACACACACACACACACACACACACACACACACACACACGAGAAAGGGGGAAGACAGAGATAGGAAAAGAAACACCTAATTTATAACTATACTTTTGTTATGTTAAAACTGTATTCTCACCTGTCCTACCTGTTGGCACGAACCTGAGAAGTTTCTATATTTGAAAACATTCTCAAATGCCTTAGTATTGAGGGAGACAAGGCATAAAGTCAGCACCTCCCATCTAATATGGGCTTAAGAGGGCAAGAAAAAACAAATCCCATGCTGGCTTCTAACTGATGGTATGTTATGGGGCATTTTCTTGAGCAATGACTGATGTGGGAGGGCCCAGACCACTGTGTGCCATGCCAATCTTGGGCTGTCTAAAAATGTCAGCTAAGTGAGGCATGAACAGCAAGCCGGTAAGCAGCATTCCCCATGGTCTGTCTCCAAGCTCCTGGCCTGCCTTCCCTCAGTGATGGCCTTGATGAGGAAGTGTAACCCAAATAAGCCCGTTCCTCCCCAAGCTGCTGTTGGTCCTGGTGCTTTACCATAGCAATACAAGCAAACCAGGACAGACCCCCAAGAAAGAAGAGTTTTAAGACACGTTCCCCAGCTCCACTGTACAAGGGCAACAGCTAATATGTATCTGTTTAAACAACAAGGGTTTTCAATTATAAACAGCCTACTTTAATTTCCTCCCAGGGCTATTAGAGATCCTTTTTGTCTTTTGATGTTCCATGTGCCTTGCAATGTCCATTAATGGCTCAAGTCCCAAAACAATGGCTAGAAAATTGATACTTCATTAAATTCTATTAGCGTGACATAAAAAGATAGTTAATTTTCATTAAAAAATATAATGAATTGAAAACCAACAAAAAGTATCAACTCTTAAAGTGAATTTAGGTTCATTTCTACGGCAGAAAAACTGAAAGTGATTTGAATGATTTTCTAAATCACAGTATATAGGTGTAAAACAACTATTTAATTTATTATTTTATTATTATTATTTTGAGCCACTATGCATGTAGCCTTGGATGTCCTGGGAACTTCTTCTGTAAAGCAGGTTGGCCTCATAGGCACTGGGATCTCCTGCCTCTGCCTCTGCCTCTGGAGTGCTGGAGTAAAAGGTTTGGATCATCACACCAGGCCACTTGGTTAATTATGACCACAGCACTTTGATATCGTTCCTTTTCTTTTTAAAAAGCATTCTTGGGATAAGGATACAGTTCGATGGTAGACCAGTTGCCTAGGACACTGCAGGGACCAGGCTTCCAGCCCTAGCACTGACAAAAAAAAGCTGTATTATAAGTGCCCTGGAAAAGTTACTGCCCAATCCTAGTGTCAATCTGCTTTTAGCAATGGCTACTAGAAAACATCTAGAAGTGAATTTCAACAGAATACCACAAGAGAATCATGGCCCTAACTGGGATGCTTCTGTGTAGAAATCAAGGCTACATTTCCTTTGGCCAGTTGAGAAAAATATGACGTGCACTGCAGCATGAGGATCCTACTAACTTAGGGTTTCCTATTCATTTCTCTGGGGGAGGAAGGATGCCACCCAGGTTCTACAAAGTGTAAAAAGCTGCACTTTGTCACTCCTTCTAGACTCCCATTGCCACCTCACCGCCTGGCACCCTGCACTCAATGGGAAGAACACTCAAGTGACAGCAGGGGACAGGGTCTGCTTGCAGCTCTGCGGTCTCGCTCTTGGCCTCAGTAAACTTATTTTAAATGAGTGTGTTTGGCTGCATGGCCTCGTCAGGTTCGTCTAGAAAGCACTGTGTTCTCAGTGAGGACACTTCTGTCCCAGCTCTCTGTTCAGGACAGCAGGGACTCCTTCATGACACTCCTACTCCAATGCTATGCCGACTATTCCATGGACCTTCCCATCATTCTTAACATCTTAGTTTTCTTTTGGCCGAGTTATTTATTTAGGAAAAGTCTTACTTTGTAGCCCAGGCTGGCCTTGAACTTAACTTTTTCCTGCCTCAGCCTCCTGGCATGGACTACCCTGCTTGGTTGGTCTCAGAACTATCTGGAACTCTCTTGGTGACTGGCTCCCGACTCTATGGCATCATAGCTCAGAAGCAGACAGAGAACTGCTGAAGCCTGACATGGCCCAGGGAGAGGGTGGGGTGCACTGATGAGGACCACACTCTTACCAAACAGCTCGATGTAGACTTCCTGAAGTGTATGCACACTGCAGAACTGGTTGAGCTCATGGTGGATCTTGTTGAAGATGAGGGCCTTGTCATAGTCTGCAGTATAGTTCTTCACTATATCATACACTGTGGGGAAGGAGAGGGCTCAGCATAAGAAAAATCCAAGACTGCAAACTCTCCAGCATTTCTCAGCTTCCTCATTTCTCAATTCTTGTGGTGCCCACAGACAGTGTGTGAAAGCACATGGACGAGCTGGAAGACATACCTGCATTTGGGACCAGGAAGTTGACGACTTCAATTCTGTCAAAGTAGATCATCACACCACCACTATTGAGGGAGAAGTGACAAACAAGTTACCAGTGAGCTCTGGAATCTGGTGGACTCTCCTAAGGACATGGCTTAAGACACTGGTGTTCAAAGGTGTGAAGCAGCTCACATCTCCAAGCAGGAGTGTGGGGCTTATAACCTCCTCAAGGAGACAGACAGGTGTCAGGAAAACATTCCTCTTTTGAGTCATTAGTATCTTGATCAAAGCAAAGAACTACTGGAAAGAATCAAGAAGGTAACAGGCTTCAGGGTGTGCTGGGTGCCCAGAAGTGTGTCTCTCTCCCTGGCTTCACTGTTCTCCACATCACTGTCTCTCACTATAGCCATCAGCTAGTCTGCTCTTTATCTCACTGTAACTGTCAGTCTGTCCGTCCCCTTACTTGCTGGGATCACCAGCTTTACTCTTGATACCTTACCTGGTCCCACATGGTACGTTCTTCACTTCATCTGTTTGGAGAGTGGTCTGGAGACAGAGGAAATACCAAATAATGTAAACCGGGCAGTGACAGAGACCAACCTATTTGGAAGCCCCAAAGCCTTTGTTTTGGACTGCTTGTTTGGACTGAGCTTCGCCTTTGCTAAACATGACCATCCCACTCAATCCCCTTTTACAGGCTGAGAACTGAAATCAAGCAAAAGGAGCTGCTGTGGTGCTGCTATATGTGAAGCACATATGAATGGGCAGGAGCATAAAAGTAATGGCAGTGAGTCTGGAGCCTAAGGAGTGTATTTTACTAGTGCTGAAGCAGCAGAGCCCCCTTTTTGGCTGGTTTCAGATCATAGTGCCTGCTCAGCATTACTGTGAGACTCAGATAAGAAGAACCCAAAGTGCTGTGTGTCCACACAGCAAGGCAAAGGCAAACCGCTCACAAGGGAAGGTGGGCACTCTGCTGGGCTAATTTCATTTCTCCCTCACTTGCATTCTTTTGTACTGGGAATTGAGCTCAGAGCCTGCTGCACATTAGCTTCCGTCTCCATCTGTGTGACATCCCGCAGCCCCTTGCTGAGTGGCTGAGCTTTCTTAGTTGGCTATTCTTTAGAGGTACTTAGTCTATCAGCCAGGAGGAGACTGGCTACAACTAATCTTACTCCTATTTTACACGGCACTGGCTCTTACCCAACCAACTTCCCTCCCTATGCAATTAATTAAGTTCAAACAAGTACAAGCAAAGTCCATATTTTATTTCCATCTGTCATAGTAATCTGTGATATAATATACACACATTCTTGACTTTTCTTCTAAATAATCATAATAAATTCTTCCTTAGTACCACTTCAAAAGTAAGGTAATAATTTCCACTTGGTGCTGACAGGTCAAGGCAAGGCAGTAGCTCCATTCAGCTATTTCAATGAACAAATAATATTATAAGAGCCTCTGCCTCTGTCTCTCTCTGGGTATGTGTGTGACAGAGATCCTTAAGTAAGTCTGTGAAGAGACATTTATTCATCTAACAGCCACATAGTTTCAAACTGCATATTAGTCAACAACCCAAATTTGTAGTGACCCAACCACACCACACAAGCTGCATATACCTGAACAGATTTATAGGATGTGATGAACGGGAGCATGAGATGGAAACCGGGGCCACTGGTGGAGGTCAGCAGGGCACCACCTCTGTAGAGGAGGGAAAAAACAAGGTTCAATATCCCGAGAGCACTTAAATCAGTGGTTCCCAATCTATGGGCCACAACCCCTTCTGGGGACCGAATAACTGTTTCACAGGGGTTGCCTAAGACAATCAAAAAGACAGATATTTAAATTAAAATTCATAGTAGTAGCAACAATGCTAATAGTAATGAAAAATAGTAATGAAAACAATTTTATGGTTGGGGTCACAACATAGGAATTTTATTAAAGGGTCACAGCATTAAAAAGGTTGAGAACCACGGCTTCAGATCAAGACTTAGGGGCCAACCATCTTCATACTCTTATCAAAATTTAGTGTGGAGTGACACATGCCAGTGACATGTCCATCCCTTGTCCCTTTCTTCCTGTCTGAACTCAAACATTCTAGGAAGGCTTATGGGAAAACATAAAACCATTAGTCATATTTTTTTTTTTCCATCAGAGAAGCTAAGCATGTAGACTAGGCGAAACAAAGACAGCAGAACCCCTTGCTACACACAAGATAAGAGGGAAGCCTGTCACAGCTGCCCAGCCTGTGTGGTAATCACCAGAATGTTAAACCCAGTAACACGGTTATCACCAAGCTGCATTACCGTTGGGAGTCCAGTAACACAAGCAATGAAAAGAAATTACTTTTTTGGCAGTGCTAGGGTTAAACATTCTAGTAAAGTACTCTATTAATAGTTACGAGTTACACCCTGCTCCTTAATATACTTTAACAGGAAGGGATATAGAGGAGGCAAGTAACATTTAACTAATAAAGGGAGAGGGATCTTAACCAAAGCTTTAGTCCAACTTAGAGCAAGAGGGTGGTAATTCACTTGTCTTTCCATGACCGTGATCCAGAAGCATCTGGGGACTTATACACAATAGATCACCATTTTTGAGAAAGATCTTGTTATATAGCTCAGGATGGCCTAAAACTCATAGTAGTCTTTTTGCCTCAGCCCTCAACCAAGTGGTGGAATTACATGTATTGAACCTTCACACTTGGCTCAAGAATAAGTTTAAAAGTTACTTTAATACATATTAAATATGTAACATATTTTGACATATATTTCTAATCAAGCTGCACATAAATGACAAAATTAAAAGCTTTAAAGGAACATGAAAACAGATGGTAGAAATAAACTACTACTAAAGAGGAAGTGGGAAACTCAACAAGTGAAACCCTTTTTATTATTCTTTTTTAACTACGGGGCCTTGCGTACCTTAGTAAGAAGTGCTTCCACTGAGCTACAATTCTAATTCAATGAGCGTTTAAGAGTTTGCTATTACATAAAAAAAGCACTAAATAAGACCCATATAAAAGAAGGGCCAGGCTGAACATGCATGGCTTTCACTGATGGATGCATTTAATCCTACTACTTGGGAAGCAGGGACAAGTGGATCTCTGTGAGTTCAAGTCAACCTAGTCTATGTGGAGCATCCCAGACTAGCCAGAGCTACACAGTGGGACCTTGTCTTAAAAAGGGACGGAGGTCATAAAGGCTTCCGGCAGGGGCTGGGCTGTAGTTCCATGGCAGAGCAACAGCCCAAAATGCATGGATTCAATACTAAGCACCACAAATGAACTATAAGTCAAGCAAATTTACCCTTCTTATACCTAAAACAAAAAGCTTGGCCAAAGAAGCCACTGGAAAGAAAGCAACTCAAGATTAAAGAGTCACTCTCCCAAAGCTGCCCTGATTGGTATAAATCAGCCTGCAGAGCTTATACTTTCTTGAAATTCACTTTAAAACAGTTTCTCAAGCCAGGCCTGGTGGTGCATGTCTTTAATCCCAGCATTTGGGAAGCAGAAGTAGGTGGATCTCTGAATTCAAGGCCAGCCTGGTCTACACAGTGAGTTCTAGGATGGCCCTGGCTTATAAAAAAGCACTCGCCCCCAAAAAACCCTAAACCAACCAAATAGACACAATAACACAAAACAATGCAGTCCCCAAGTTAGCAGAATATAATTTTCATGTTGCCATCAAGAACCGGGGTTCTGTCAGCATTTGGAAAGGTAGCTTGTCAGTGTGGCAGTAAGATTTAAGAGATGCAGGAGAAAACAGAGATTCCTTGATATTTTTGCCTTTAATCCTATAAATATGTGTCAGTACATACTAAAGACAATTTAAAATCTAAATACATACATACATGCACTCTTACCCATGGCAACTGACTTAGAAACTCCACTTGGAAAAGGCTCCCCTATTTAACAAAATATACAAATGTTAGCAGGATCTGCTAGCAAGGGAAAGGAGCCACCTGTCTCTGCCTTACCTGTAATATACTCCAATATGTCCCTCTTCTATCTTGTGCACTGCCGAGAAGAGAGATGCACAAAAGAAACTGGAAACCACAGCCACAACTGCTCCCAACTGAGCCATCAGTGAACCTGTATCCCAGAGATAAGATAAGGGACAATACATGGCCTGACATACAGAAGAGAGGCTGCACCACTTAAGCTCATGGAAAGTGATTCACAGGCAGCCTAGTCTGTTGTAGTAGAAACATAATGCTAGCCAGATCTACAGCTCATCTCATCCTTGCTCCCAGTCAACATTCTGTTCCTTACTTGTGGGAGTATAACAGCCACTGCAGTGAAGAATCAGTAGGTCCAAATCCTGTCGTACCTAAGGGAGATCCGGTGCCAACAGGGCAGGGTTCAAAACACAGCCTTCGATTCACTTCTCATTAATGTGTTGTCACTGGAGTCGCTTATAAGGAAGGGAAAGAGAGGCAGCTGCGTTGTTGGCCCAAATTAGAGGATGTCAAATGACAGGCAGCTGTGGCTATGTAGCTCTGGCCAGAGCCTCCTACTTCTAATTGCCTGCCATTTCAAAGGAAACCATCAGTCATACCCTTGGGACTCTGGGGAGAGAGACAGCAGGCAGTTGAGTTCTGAGACAGAATCCTCTGGCCTGCCATCCATTTTCCCAGTTACTGGACTTAAATGGGACAGATCTCTTAACAAAAGTGAAACCACACTCTACCAGAGCCTTTGCCCCCAAGCCCCATGGTTAAAGGAAACTGGGAGTGCCTTAGGCTGGAATACTCTGGACTCTCTAGAAGGTTCCAAACGTCCAGACACGATGCCACCGAGAGAGTCTGGAAAACCTGTAGTGACGGACGGGCACATTAGCAGAGGGCGCGAATTCCAACTCTCAGCTCTAACTTATGTTTTACCGTGACGGCCTCCAGCTATCGAGGAGCAGCAGGAGCATCCTCTCTGCAAATGCCCTCATCACCACCACCCTGCCCCACCTTCCCCCGCCCTCCTCCTTGAGACTGGCATGTCCGAGAGCTAACGATTAGACCCGCAGGCAGGAGACTGGACAGATTGGGGTTCTCTCTGCACCCGGGCGGGCGGACTGAGCATGAGCAGCTGCCGGGGCCAGAGCTCCGGAGCTCCGCCAGGGTTAGCTCCATCCCAGAGGCGCAGCGAGGCCGAACGTGCACTGAGGGGCGGGGGCTGCGTACCAGGCTGTCCCTCCAGGCGCTCCGTACACGTCTGAACCTCCGTGCAACTGCAGAAACCGCCACACCCCTCAGCAAGCCACTTCCTTCCGGGACAGGCGCTTTGATGATGTCATCAATACGCGCGCAAATACCCCGCCCCCTAGCCCCGGGCTCGTCCGCCCGCCCCGCCCCTTGTGGCAGTGTGCGGCGGTGCCGCCAAGGGGCGCCCGCGAGCCGACTCGGAGGATGCAGACGGACCTGGGATGCGGGTTTTGAGGATGCTCACAGCTGCTGGAAAAGTTGGCTCCTGACAGCACGACCCTTCTGTCACCTTCCGAGGTTCTAATGGCTAGAGCTTCTCCTTCGATTCAGGTCGAGCTGGATTTCTTTCTTTTTTTTCTTTTTCCAGCTCGACGCAGCGTTCTAGTCCTCTGCTCGCTGCTTTCCTGCCGCACCAGCCAAATGAAAAAAACTTCCAGACGTGCAGATTATGACGTCGCTAGTCAACAGTCCTACTCTGAATTTTTTTTTTTTTTTTTTTTATACTTTTCTGAGAGCTTTGTTTAGTCTCGAGGTCCCCACAGCAACATAAAGTAATTAACAAGGAATTATTGTCCTGATTTTAATGAACGGAATCTGAATTCTCTGAGAGGTGAAGCAAACAACGGTCATTGAAAAATTCCTTTGCATTTCCTTCCCTCTTGGTTAACACCTGCCACGGTGAGCTTGTGTCAGCCATCTGCGCCCAGGGAACAGGAAGAGAATCAGACTTCATGGCTTCTAGTCTAAGGCCTCCTTTACCTGCTCCTTTACTAGCAGCAGCTTGGAATCGGGACGTTCATACTGAGCCTTTTCTCCTATTTTGTCCTGGAGGTGGAACCAAGGTCTTTGTGGTCCCACTCTGTCCCCAAGCTACTTCCGTAGCAGGGAATTTCTGAACCAGCCACTGAAGTCATTTTGTTTGCAGACCAGGAGGTGTCCACTTTAAGTCAGGTTTTAAGTAAGTGAAAACACTTTTCCATACAGTAGATGGCCACTTGGCAGTATTAGCGATGTTAGGGCTCAGGAAAGGAAAACTAAAGGAATCTCTTTATGTCCTTCCAAAAGCCAAAGCCCTGAAAGCGATTCAAAGTTCCAGGAAGCCCGATGTTTGGGGACAGCAGAAAACAAGCCGCTGCCCCCAGCCCCAGATACCCAGTGGCTACAAAGGCAACCAATAGACCCTGTAGTTTCAAAAACAGCTAAAGAAACTGGGTAACTCTCCATTCTGCCCCTGATGAGTCCTCTCTCCCTCACTTTTAGCTATAAACCCCCAGTCTGAAGCATGTAATCTGCATTCTCCTGAACTCTGGTCACTGAGTGACTGAGTCCTGTCCCCTGATCAGGGTGTGGTCACGTTTGAGAAGGCACCTCTGACGTTAAAAGAAAGAAAGGAAGAAAGAAGGGAAGAAATAGAAAAA
This sequence comes from Sigmodon hispidus, assembly GCA_004025045.1. Taxonomy (NCBI): domain Eukaryota; kingdom Metazoa; phylum Chordata; class Mammalia; order Rodentia; family Cricetidae; genus Sigmodon; species Sigmodon hispidus. The sequence goes on from PVIH01000516.1 coordinate 93,209, forward strand.
GAAAGAGCCTGCTTCAGCTGTTTGGGGTGTCTAAATTCTCATTTTTTTTTTCCTTACAAGCAATTACTATATATTCTTACATATTGGCACCCAAATCCCAGAAGGGTTTCCTGGGTGTTACAGCCTGGTGTCACCTCTATCCTATTCTCTATCTACAGTCTCAATTTTCTCTTAGAACTCTCTAAGGCCAAACAGCAGGTTCCCCCCTGGAGACCTCAACCATCTGGGACCAGAGTTCCCAGCAGCCCCACTGATATGTGAATGAGGTTTTAGTCTGAAGTTCTTGCTCTTACCCTCTGAGGAGACCTCTAGTACCCCAGAGGCCCGCCTTTGCTATTTCTACAGCAATACCCAACATCAGCCACTCTCGCAGCACACATGTGGGTAAAGATCCATTTGTTCTTGGCAGCATCCTGGAATCTGACTCTGCTTCAGAAGTCTTCCATTTTTCTCTCTGGAAACTCTTGGGAATTTCATTCTAGTGAAACTTCTGTCCCTGGAGGACATTCCAGACCAGGAAACTGGTCTTGACCCATTTTTAGACCTACAAAAATGGGCAATAGTCCCTCTGTTCCCAAAGACAGTCCTTTGGCTTGCTTTAATTTTTTTTTTCTTTTTCAAAAAAAATTGGGCCTCAAGTTAGATGTTGCTCTGGCCTCAATATTCCCTCGACAACCAAAACTGCTGGGCTAAATTTGTCAGGTTCTAATTAACCATCTTGTAGGATCTCAACAAAAATGCCTGCAATGAAATAGCAAACAGAGGTTCCTATCCTCTTCTCCCACTATAAGTTTAGGGGATTGGATGCAGGTTGTCAGGTTTATATAGTAAGCCTACCACCCCCACTCTCCCATCCCTGAGCCACCTCTCTGGTCCTTAAGAAAAGATCTCTGAAGAAGATTTGTGTGTGAACCATGTCTTATGGGAGGAAGAATCTACCGGATGATTAAAATGCTTACTTGGAGGAGGAAGATACTCTGAAGTTCTAGCATTTGTGAGTGAGCAGCATCTGGAGAAGAAGTTAGTGAAATATGAAAGGCTATTCGGACAGATGTGACAGAACCTTCCTTTGAGGTCAGCCCAGATTTAGAAAGTTCCTGGACTTCCCTCTTCAGTCCCTGAGACGTGATTTAAGAAGGTCCTATTTGACTGACTTAGAAGTATCAAGCAGGAGAGATGGGCCGTGGCTCAGCAGTCAGGAGCACCAGCTGCTCTTGCAGAGGACCTTGGTTTTAATTCCTGGCCCCCACAGGGCAGAGCACTGATATCTAGAATTCCAGTTTTAGGAACTCTGATGCCCTCTTCTGGCCACCACAGACACTGTACAAACATGGTGCACAGACACAAACTTAATTCTTACATATTCTTTGGGAAAATATATTTTGTTCTTCTTTCATACATTATTTCCCTACTGCAGTTTCCCCAAACTCTGCTCTTCACTCTTCCCAATCTTTGCCCCAGCTTCCCCTCTCCCTAGATCCACTCCTCTATTTCCCTTAAACAACAACAACAACAACAACAACAACAACAACAGGCCTTCCAGAGACATCAGCTGAACACATAGGCATAACAAGTTTCAATAAGCCTGACACAAACCCTCATATAAGGCTAGACAAGGTAACCCAGTAGGAGGAAAAGGTCCGAAGAGCAGATAAAAGAATCAGAGACACCCCCTCCCCCATTCCAACTGTTAGGAGTCCCACAAGAAGACCCAGATACACGACCACAGAGTTTGTTCAAAGGATGGAGATTGAATGCCTGGCCTGTGTGGGAGTGGCATTATTAGGAGGCGTGGCCTTATTGGAGGAAGTGTGTCACTGTGGGGGTGGGCTTTGAGGTCTCATATGCTCATGCCACACCCGATGTGGGGCACAGCTAACTTCCTGATGCCTGTTGATCAAGATATAGAACTCTCAGCTACCTCTCCAGCACCATGTCTGCCAGCATGCATCTCTCCATGATGATGATGGACAGAACCTCTGAACCTGTAGGCCAGCCCCAATAATGTTTTCCTTTGTAACAGTTGCTATGGTCATAGTGTCTCCTCACAGCAAATGAAACCCCAACTAAGATAGATTATCAGACAAGACCTTTTAAAAAAGTCTCAGTATCCAAGTTACCAAGCAGCTAAGTTTGATGATTTTATCTACAAAGTGCTTAAGACTCAATCTCTAAAAACTCACAGCACCTAATAGTAGTTAAGCTCAGATAACCAGAGCTTTAATACCTGACTTTTAATCTGGCTTCCATCTTTTATTGGCTGTGTCAACATTGGGGAAAATGTCTTACCCTCTCAGCCTCTCATTTTTTTTCTTTTTTTTTTGTAAAATGAGGTACTAACATCACAGGGCCTTTTAATATCGTTGTAAGGATTAAGAAAAACACGACTCTTGGCCTGTTTTAGAAGTGTTCATAAAGTAAGTGGCAGGTTTTCTATGTTCTTGCATGTTTGTAGGTTCAGATTGTTCATATGGCAGAAAGAGAGGGATGAACTTAAAGTTATGTGGTATTGAGTAATAATCAAATAGTCTCTGGGCCTGGAGAGTCGGCTCAGCAGGTAAGGGTGCTTGCTGCCGAGCATGCCTACCTGAGTTCAGTTTCTGAAATACACTTGGCAAAAGGAGAGGACGCTGTCCCCTTGCTTCTGTAGGTGTGCTGTGACAAATCATCCACAAACATACACACACCAAATAAATTAATGCAAAAACTTTTTTTAAAAAATGTAATGTTTTTATTAGAAGAAGGGATAAGGGTCATGGCAATGATACTGTAATAAGTGTTTACCAAACAGGTTTCATGAAACATTTTTGAGTATTTTAGTAAGTCCTAAAACTCCATGTTAGAGGGAGTCAAACTTACAGAAGTTAAGGGACTAAGATCACTGTCCTAGTCAGGGTTTTTATTGCTGTGATAAACACCGTGACCAAAGCAACTTGTGGAGGAAAGGAAGCCACTGGCTTACATTTCTCATCACTGTCCATCACTGAAGGAGTCAGGACAGAATTCAAACAGGGCAGGAACCTGGAGGCAGAAGCCGATGCAGAGACCATGGGGGTGTGTGTGGATATATGTTAGATATTTAATAAATCCTGGGATATCAGAGAGACCACACAGTCAAGTCCTAGGCAGACAGCTCAGGAAATCCTTGAATACAAGGAGAAACAGCTGAGTCAATCACACACACCTTTAATTTCAGCACAGGGAAATCGGGAGGGGTGATCAACATCCTTTATCCCATAACTCCAGAGACAGAACTTCTTCTGTTTCTGTGAGTTCAATGCTACATGCCTTTAATCCTAACCTGGATGGGATAGGGTATATAAGGGCTCCTAGAAACCAGGCAAACACAGAAGCACTGGCAGAAGCACCAGGAACAAGGCTGAGGAAGTTGCAAGACAGTTTGCTGTGAATTGGCTGTGGAGCTTCCTCTCTGTGATATTTCAACCTTCCCCAGATATTTGGTTCTGAGTCTCATTCATACAACGCCAAAGCATGCTACTTACTGGCTTGCTCCTCATGGCTTACTCAGTCTGCTTCCTTCATTCTTTCTTTCCTTCCTTCCTTGCTTTCTTTTATTTTCTTTCTTTCTTTCTTTCTTTCTTTCTTTCTTTCTTTCTTTCTTTTGTTCTTTCTTCTTTCCTTCCTTCCCTTTTTTTTTTACTTTATTTATTTATTATTTATTTATTTATTTGCCTGGAACTGGAACTACAGACAGTTGTTAGCTGCCATGTGGGTGCTGGGAATCGAACCTGGGTCCTCTGGAAGAGCAGACGGTGCTCTTAACCGCTGAGCCATCTCTCCAGCCCCCCTTCTTTCCCTTTTTTGAGACAGGTTTCCTATGTAACCACTCTGGCTGTCCTGGAACTCAGTCTACTTTCTTATAGATCCCAGGCTCACCAGCCCAGTGATAGCCCCATCCACAATCGGCTGGGTCCTCCCCCATCAATCACTAATTAAGAAAATGCTTTGCAGGATTGCCTACAGCCCAATCTCATGGAGGCATTTTCATAATCAAGGCTTCCTCCCCTCAAGTTTAAAATATAGAGCTAGCCAGCACAATCCCAAAGCTTGTGAATTGAAGTAGCAGAATGCAAATTATCTCTGGTTTATATTTTAATTTTATTTTATAAAATGTTATTATGTGCACCTGCATGATGTGTATATTTGTGTGTACACACTTGAGCTCCCATCATGTGTGGAGGTCAGAGAACAACTTTGTGAAATCTCTTCTATCCTTCCAACTTTATAGTGGTTCCCAGGATTAAACTCAGGTCACTAGAGTTTGTAAAGCAGGTGCCTTTACTCACTGAGTCATCCCACCAGTCCACTATTTATTATTACTATTATTATAAATGAAATGGAAATATTCACATAGGTATGTACACAGACTCAAGCACAGAACACCGGTTATTTCATACATAGTCTTTCAGGAATGTAGTTGGTGACCAGAAATTGCAAATCTTTAAATTGGACATTGTCAGTATGATATTGTTAAGCCCATGAATGGGTTACACAACATTGTTCATTTTGTAGTTGTACATTCGGTAGTACGGTCGTCCTTCATCACCCCAACAAAATACCTGAGATCATTAACCTGTTTACTCTGGCTTCTGGTTTCATTTTATGGTCACTTGACTTGGTGGCTTTGGGACTCTTGTAGCCTTATACAGCGTGGGAAAAGCGAGGTGGGGAGGCATGAAGGCACTGGCCTATCTCTTTCAAGGCCATGTCTCCAGTAACCTAACTTCCTTTAACTAGCCTCACCCACTGGAGTTTCCATCACTTTCTGATAACAGCACAGGTTAGACCATGCCTTCAACACACCAGTCTTTGGATGACGCTCAAGATCAAAACAGTGAGAAATAGAATAAAAGCATAATACTGTTCCCCCAAATTCCCACCTCCCCATCTCTGGGGTCCTGCCTGGTTGGTACGCTTATCAAACTATGTATTAGGATGTGTGCCCCTCCAAAGAGAGAAACAATCTCTTTTCCAGATAGAGCTCACTTAAGAAGTAACAGCCAGCCAGACTCCGTAGGGCCAGGTAACCCTCATAGCCTTTGCTTTAATCCTTTTACATCACAAAAGCAGAAATTGCTAGAAAAAGGTTTTATCTGATTTAAGTGTTTCTTTCTGTAGGTGCTAAAAGAGAGAATAGAAGTCACCTTTCAGAATGTTTGGTTTCTAAGTCAAGATCTGGGTGAATATTGTTAAAAGTCTAGATGCTTGGGGTTGGGTGTTTGTATGCTCAGCATGCATGAGACCCTGGGCTCTGTCTCAGCACTGCAAAGATACTGTTCTTAATTATCATCATCATTTTTACTTGGGTTTTAGACACAGGGTTATTCTGTGAAGTGGTGGCTGTAGACCGGGCTGGTCAAACTCAAAGAGACCTGCCTGCCTCTGCCTCTCAAATGCTGAGATTTAAGGCACGTGCCACCATCATTAGGCATGACTATGTTTTTTTATACTTAAACAGGCTATAATTGGTTCTCTACAAACTTCCTATAGACTTTTTAATGTGATCTTCTCTATACCTCCAGCTTTTTTCTTTTCTTTCCTTCATATATATATATATATATATATATATATATGTGTGTGTGTGTGTGTGTGTGTGTGTGTGTGTGTGTGTGTGTTGCTACACCAACCATTTTCCAGTCTCTTCCTAACATTCCTCTATGCCCAAAGCACTTTAGGCATATTTCAGGGTCTTGAACAGAATCACCTGATTCTAAATCCAATACTTTCCTCTGTACATGTGTGACTTGGAAGCATGTCACAGTATCAGGATAGAAATCTGGTTTAATTCAACAAACATTAATTGAAACTACTTATAAGACACAATTTGACTGGGAGCTAGACTGAACCTTGAGACTACGGATGGCCTATTGTATTAGCTCTATGGCTTGCTTGAATAAGCTAAAACTAATAGCCTGACAATATGAGACTGCAAGTTATCACACATTCTAAGTGCCCAGGCGAATCCAGAATGCCTCCATCTGATTTCGGTGCCAGGGTGATGCTGCAAACTGTGGTTTCATTATAATGCTGGAAAAACCAAACCAAACAACAACACACACAGGTGGGGATGTAGTAGATTTGACCATGTCCAGTACTGGAGAAGAAAAGAAGTAATTCCCTGACTCCTAGAAAGTCCCTTTGTTCCCCATAAACTCTCTGAGAACATGGGTTCCACACCCCTCACAACCCACTTCTAGTAAAAAAAAAAAAAGTCCCAGTTTTAGACCTCGGAGGGAGGATGCATTTATAGTCTGAGCTCTACTCTTCCATTGACCATTGAGTAAAGATTTTAGTCGACTCCAGGACTGTTTGTCTATTTGCAGATGGTACTGGGTACAAAAAGAACTGGTTCTCAAACAAGCAACAAAAGCACATTAGGAAGAGCCCCTGATAGCTGTCGACAGACTTTGACTCTTCAATAATCTTCCAAGTTTATGTGCTTAGAGGCGGGGGCCTTTGGGAAGTGAGTGGATTGTGTAGGCTCTGATATAATCAGTGGCTCAGCTCACTGACAGGTCAATAGATGAATGAGTTTGCAGTGGGGGAGGCAACCTCTTTGCTGCTTCCTGACCACCATGATGAGCTGAGAAACTTTGCTCCACTGTGGAGTTGCTCCCTGCCACAATAATCATGGACCCAGTGACCATGAACAGAGACCGTGAATGCAAATAAAGAATTTCTTCCTCATTAGAAGTTGATCTTCTCAGGCATTTTGCGACAGCAATGGAAACCTGTTGAGCACACCTGCTATGACGTTATGGTAGAGTTTCTCAGTCTCATATTGTCGTCATTTTAGGCTGGATAATTCTTACTCTCCTCTTCCTTCTTTCTGATAAGTATAGAGTAGGGACCTCTCCTGTGTAGTGTAAGATGAAGAATGATAACTCTGGTGTCTATCTTTAGGGGACAGTAGCATTCTGCCTCACCCAGTTGTGACAATAAGCATGTCTCAGGTGTTGCCAAATGTTCATCTCCACCCCTGTGTATTGTCAAAAAAGTGTCCTAGCTGAGAAGCACCGCTGAGAGGTCTTAAAAGTGAGGCACTGCAAGAAGGCAGCCTCTTGCAGGCTTCCCAAGTATGATACATTGCCCTGATGTGGCTTTTCATAGGCTGTATCACAAGAGTTGAGAATGGCTGAGATGTGAGTCTTGGTTCATACACCACAGTTCATGGAACATGATAGCTCTCCACCACTGTGATTAAAAACACCTAAGTTAAAGAACTCAAGAGAGTAAAGGTTTAATTTTTGGTTTATGACATCAGAAGTTTCAGTTTGTGATCGTTGGACCACATTGCTTTTGGTCTGGTAGGTTCAGTATGTCATGTCAGGGATGTGTGGTGGAAGTTCAGTAGGCCTCATGCCGGCTGGGAAGGAGCCAGAGAGGAGAGATAAGTGCTCTAATAACCCATCTGAAAGCACTTTTCTAGTGACCTAACTTCCATGAGGTCCAGGGTCCTAAAGATTTCCCCACATCCCATAGCACCACAAGCTGATGACTGGCCTTTGGGGGCATATTGAAAGTTCAAATCTACAGGGCCCATGAAGATTTCTACAGGAAGATGGCTGGTGGGAAGGGTGAATTCCTATAGAACTCAAAAGAACAGAAGTAGACCAGCAGTTTTCAATCTGTGGGTCACAACCCCTTTGGCAAACCTTTATCTCCAAAAATATTTCCATTATGATTCATAACAGCAGCAAAATTACAGTTATGAAGTAGCAAGAAAACTAATTTTATGGTTGATGATCACCACACCATGAGGAACTGTATTAAAGGGTCACAGCATTAGGAAGGCTGAGAACCACTGGTTGGTGGTTGGTGAGATGGAACATTTGTGTGATATAGCAAATATGTATGTCAGCCCATTCTACTGAACCGAATTCCAAAGAGACGAATCACTTGTTCCTTGGAAAGATCAAGCTTGGGGAGAGGTTGGGCTGTAAATTCTGGGCGAGAAGACTTTAATGCACTTCGAAATCAGGCCTGAAATACCCATAATGTTTGTCAGTCCACATTTCAGTGTTCTTAAGTAAGTGTGCAGGGCGTGGGGAATGAAATATGGCAGGTATTTGATTTAAAAAGCCTGCACAGATTTAATGTCCTGATAAAATGTATTAAATCTTTTAAGGTTTTAATGAATCTAGTATGTGTTTCATAAATCAAGAACTCTGCTAAGCCGTCTCCTGGTTTAATAAGAGCAAACTAAGAAATTGCTCTAAGCAGAAGCAAAATGCATTTATATCACACTGAAAAGTAATAGATTTTTAAGCCGAGGGGGTCTTTCTGGCCCTTTTAAGATGTTTGCTTATTACATTGCTCTAACTCCTTCAAATATTAAACCACAGGCAAGCATGTGCTTAACCGTATCAAGATGTGAACCAGCACAAAGGTAAATATTATTTGTAAGAGGGAAGAAAACAAAACCAGTGTTTCCTTATTGTCTCAACCCTCAGACGAAGATCATCTTGATTTCTGAACTTAAGCTTGGCTTAGTGGCTCTACATTAGGGTGAAGGTTAAAATAGCTTTCCTCCTTCAGTTCTTGGGGTTGTCCTTAAGGTCTGGTTCATGTTACTAAGCCAGTGTCCACCTTACTAGCTGAAGTAGGCCCCCGATTCAGGATCTTTATTAATGGTTTTAAACTTTCTGTACTAGGATTGTTTCTACATCCTTATCCCCTTAACACATTGCAGACTGACATGGTGAGTATGTAAAATCAGTCTTGAGATTTACAGCTGACTGGAGTGGTTGTCAAGGGTGATGGACCCGGATGCAGCTGTCCTGAGCGATTCTTCAGACAATAGCTTGCCCTGCCTCTGTCGCCAAGGCTGGGAAGCTTGTCTTCATTTCTTTTCCTTTTTCTAGTCTAACTGCTCAAACTCCAGGGTGACTGAGGAGAGGCCTTGGGGACCTATGTGTCACAGATGGGTATCTCTGGCAGGGCAAGCTTCCTTTGTATATGGGTGAGGTTCTGGGTGAGATGGTGGTTGGGGAGTTGGGGGAGGTGGCGTTGGAGGAATGAAGGGGGGGGGGTAGGGCTTGAACATTCCAGTGCACAAAAGCTGGCAAGGCTGGTGAGCTCTGCAGGGGAGGGAACGGGTTCCATAAAGCTCAGTGTGGAGAAGCCTGTCCAACCTCATTAGCTGTCACGGGCAACAATACTGATCTGGCAATAAAGGCGATTCCAAACCTGTTGGTCATTAATCACCCGCCTGACAGTTGCGAATGAAAGTGGAAAACTTCACCCCTCTCCCTTACCCTCCTCCTCTGGCCCACTGGAGTTTAGGGTTACCTCTGGGTAGATAGATGTGTGGTTCCCTGCTATGTACCGGTCTCTTCTCCCGTGGCTTTTCCAGGGCCATTTTCAGTGTAGAGAGGCCACAAGATGATCAGGGCCTGGAAGCCTGACAGTGATTCCGTACACAAGGCTCACAGGGGGATGGGAAAGTTGAAGGGGGGGGGTGGCCTCCAGAGCTTGCCTTGTTCCCTTGGCAGCCATGAGATCTGGAGGTCTGTCTTTGGTGCTCTAGGCCACCTTCCCATAACCCCCTGGTTCTTCTGATGCCTTCTCCTCCTCTTCAGCCACCGAATGGCAACATCCTTTCTTTTATGTTCCTTCTTGGCCCCTTCCCTCCACTCCCAAATAAGCAGGATCTGTTCTGTTCTCAGAAAAACTTCATCTCCGTCTTTTCCTTTCTCGGAGTCCCTTTTGTTTCTAGCTCTTTCCTAGGAGGGGGATATGGTGAAAAGTGATATCTGGTGTGTGAGAGGGAAAGTGTATATGTGTGTGTGTGTGTGTGTGTGTGTGTGTGTGTGTGTGTGTATGGAGGGGAGATGAAGGTATGTAGCAGACCCTCAAGTCAGCTCACAAGGAGAGGGGCTTGGCTACATGCTTTGTCCCTCTGGGTTTATATGCACAGAGTAAGGGACCGTAGGAGGAAAGTGGAGAACAGAGAATTCTTGTGGGTCATCTAGGAGACTGCTGGTTCTTAAGGTTGTGGGCGGGAGCTCCAGGGCGCATGGACAGAGTCACCACTTGGAAGGGGAACGCTGAACTTCTGCTCAGTTTCACAGCACGTAGAGAGAAGAGAGGTCCTGCAACAGTAGCCTCAGATAGCTACCATGCTTGGGCTCTGCTGTCAGGTATTGGAGAGTAAGCTGATAGGTAACGCTGAGGGGATTAATTGCAACACAGTTTCCAGTGGCTGGAAATAGCCCTCCACTTCCTCACACCTTCCCGGGGCCTGGAGTTTCATACTAGCCAGGGTCTTGGCTGCATTAATTGGTGCTGTCTGCTCTGGTGGTGAAATGACTTCTTGCTACTCCTCAGAGCATTTGGACAAAGATGGTGGCTTCTGTCCACAGTTGATCTGAAGAGCTTCCTCTGAAAAGAATAAAATGGAGAGGAAGGTGAGGTGGACTGAACTACTTCAGGCCCATTTTCTAATTCCTTGCACACATTTCTCTTGCCCCTGATGTTTTCATGTTTTTTTTTTTTTTCCCTAATCCTATAGTTTTTCTTAACTCTAGCTACACACCATCGTCACTTTGAGGAACTGTGAAAACATCCTGATGCTTGGGTCTTATTTCCAATCCCTGATACAAACATACATACATACATACATACATACATACATACATACTTTAATTCTCTCTGTCTCTCTGTCTCTCCTTCCTTGCTATCTCTCTGTTATCTCATGCTAGGAATCATCTCATCTGAAATACCTCTGCCTTTTCTTTGCGTGGTAACTTCATTCCTTCACACCAATGCCGCACCATGCTTGTTTCTATTTACATGAAAGAAGAAACGGAAAAAAAAATGTGGTCCTTATCTGGGTAAATGATGAGCATATACACATTAAAGAGATTTATTTTATTATTCTAAATAGTGTATATGTACTTGGGTCTGTGTGTGGGATTGCATAATGGGGATCAGTGGCTGCAGAGGCCAGAAGGGTCAAATCCATTTGGGAGCAAAAGTTACAGGCAGTAGTGAGCCACCTCATGTGCATGCTGAGATTAGAACTCAGGTCCTCTGAAAGAATGATATGTGCTCTTAATCTCTGAGCCATCTCTTCAGCCCCTATATATTTCCTTTTACCATGTGTTTTTACTGTAAGGCTGGGTTTGGAATGATGGAGGTACCCACAGAGCTGAGAGGGGAGAGAAGTAATGAGCAAATGAATAGGAACATTGTACAGAGGAAGTGGGGGTTGGGGTTGAGCGTTGGTGGGTGGGAAGGGTTAGGGTAGTGGACAAAATGAGGCAGGGGTGCCACAGCCCATGAAACAGCGAGTGATCAGGGGCTGGAGTGTTTGGGCATGTGCTAAGAACAGAGGATGATATGATTGATGAGGTAGAGGACAGCTTAAATCCTTCCTCTTCCTTCATCCTGAACCAGTTCCTCCCAGGCACCCACAGTGACACTCTGAATGTCCCTAGCCAAGTACTCTCTGATGTCCAGAGGCCCCTTCATGGCTTGAAGCTATTGGGTGTCTCTAGGTCTCTTAATCAGCTGTGTAAAAATGGAAAAGCAGGGGCCATACACTGTGATCCACAATTCAATACAATGCAAATCAATCTGACTTAATCCAATCCAGTCCAATTTGGCATGTATTTATTAAGTACCCATTATGTGCCAGTTCTAGGCATTTGTGAGTCTACTAAATGCACAAAGATATTGACCCTTCTGAGAATAGATTCTTCTTCTTTTTAAAACTCTTCTTTCATATACTACATCTTAACCAAGGTTCTCCAATTAGCTCACCCCAGTTTTTATCCCCCATCTCCTCTCTCCCCCAAGATCCATGCCCCCTCCATTTCCCCTCAGAAAAGAGCAGGCCTCCAAAGGACATCAACCAAACAGCATGATGTGCTATAATAAGACAAGTTATATACTATCACATCAAGGCTGGCCAAAGCAACCCAATAGAAGGAAAAGGGCCCCTAAGCAAGCAAAAGAGACTGTGACTGTCCCTGCTATCTCTATTAGGAATCTTATAAGAACACCAAAGCTACTCAGCCATAATATATATGCAGAGTACCTATGTCATACCCTGCTCCCTGATGTCTTCAGGCCACTGTGAGTCCTGGTTAATTGATTCTGTGGGCCATGTTCTCTTGGTGTCCCTGACCCCTCTGGTTTCTCCAGTTTTCACCCCCTCCTCGTGAGACTCCCTGAGCTGAGCGTAGATTCATGGACAACAGTAACATGATGACTAGCATAGAGACAAATTGTATAGCATGTTGGCAAGGGTGTGCATGTATGGCTGTGTAGTGGAATGTCTGAAGTAGAAACAATCATTCCTTTAGGTAGTAAATAGGAGGTGAACCTAGGCCTCCCTGAGAAGAAAGACCTGAAGGAAATCAAGAAGTTGGCAAGTGGATACTCAGAAGTCTGAGTGTGCCTAGCATGTCTGAGAAACAGTAAAGAGACCACGTGGCTGGAAGCCAAGCCAATGGAGGAGACCGGGGTGAGGGAAATTAGAGAGGAACAGGGTAGGGGATCATGCAAGGTCCCAGAAGCCACTTTGGGGATGTTAGCCTTTAAAACAGCCTTTAAACCTGTGAGGTTTCTAATCAGTGAGTGGCATGTTCTAACTTGTAGTATCCAAAGCTCTCTTTGGTTGTGAAGTTGAGGATAGATGAGTGGGTTTGGAGGTATAGAATAAGACCAAGACAGAGACTGATTTTGTGTGTGTGTGTGTATGTGTGTGTGTGTGTGTGTGTGTGTGTGTGTGTACATGCATGTTCATGCTAGGGAATATTGCCAGGGACTCATGCGTGCTGGGCAAGTGCCCTGCCATTGAATTACATCCAGTCTCTACCTTCCCACCCCCCAAACACGCAGAACTTAGACAACTCAATGAAATCTAATATTTGGACACTCATATTTTTTTCTTTAAGGCGTGGTTTTACTTTGTAGCTCATGCTTACCTAGGGCTTATTGTACAGCACAGCCTGGCCCAGAACTCTTGGGAATGCTCCTGTCTCAGCCTCCTCAGTATTGAGGTAAAAGGTGTGAACTTCCAGGGCTCCATTATAAGATACAAGAGCTGTTTGACAGACTGCTCTTAACCACTGAGCCATTTCTTTGATTCTTCATTTAGATTTTGGGTCTGACTAGGAAATTCTCAACATCCAGGGTTTGTTTAAGCAGATATTTCCTTTTGCTATGGTTTGAACCTGACAGGCGTCCCTAGAGGACCATATGTTGAGGGATTGGTCTTCAGCCTGTCAGGCTACTGGGAGGTGCCTGAAATATTAGAGGTGGGACCTAATAGGAAGAACTTAGGTCCCTGCGGGTATGCCCTTTGAGGGGAAACTGAGAAACTAACCCCCTTCTCTCTGTTTCCCAGCTGCCATAGAGTAAGCAGACCGCCTCTGTCATGCATTCCTGCCATGATATACTACGCACAGCAAGGGCAAGTGGCCATGGACAAGAGCCTCTGAAACCAGGAGCCAAAGCTTTCTTCCTCATAAGCTAATTTATCTCAGGTATTTTGTCACAGTGATTGAAAGCAGACGAACCCCTTGCCTACATCAGTAAATGAAGATTTGTCATTGTCCACACAGAAAGCCACAGGCTTTTAAAGATGGATCTGAGCAAGGCAATGCAGTGCAATAAAAACATCCTTCAAAGTGGCCGTTTGGAGTGGGCAGTATTTATTTTACTATCTAAGAAGTCCTGCTGTGCACACCTGAAATGACAGTGCTTGGGAGATTGGAAATAGGAGGGTCAAGAGTTCAAGGCCAACCTCAGCTATATCATGTATTAGAGGCGAGGCTGGATTTCAGAGTGAGACCTTGTCTCTATTAAGCTGTCATGTGACATTATCACCTCTGTGTTTCCTTCCTGCTGAGCAAGAGCTTGGCACACAGTGCACTCAGTAGGAACCTGGGGGAGTGGAATTAAACTGTGGGCATCTTAGTGTGGTGTTAATTTGCAAGGAGTATTAGAAATCTCATTTGGATGTCTAAAGAAAGCTTTAAAATTGTTTTGCTTGCCAAACCATTTTTTAATATCTTTTATTTATTATTTCACTCTCTTGAGTTCAGTTGCTTTGTGTGAAGGGATGTCAACTGATCTCGCTGGCTTGACCCTGTGCAGGTAACTATAGTGAAGTGAGTTTCTGAGAGCATCGGCCATATCATGACTAGAAGACAGCATTTCACAGCATCCTTCCCATCCTGCCATGTCCCCTGAGCTTTTTGAGGGAACTGACGTAGATGTCCCCTTTAGAGCTGAGCACTCAATGGTCATTTATTCTCAGCAACTTCAGAAACTTGCTCCTTTTTGGCCAAGGGTGAGAGTATCACCAATATATGGGTTTGAAAGACAATTTAAATTTATTTTATTTCTTTTTTTAGTGTATTACTAGTGTATGTGTGTGCATGTTGTGTAGGTCAGGGGACAACTTTGTGAAGTTGATTCTCTCTCTCCTGCTTTTCTAAGTGGGAATCAAACTTAGCTTACCAGTTTATGGCAGGCAAACACTTTATTGACTTAGCTATTACACAGCCTTGTTTTTTATTATTATTATGAAAAAAGTCATTTTTTTATCCATGTATCCCCTTGTTCAAACTCCCTTCCCCCTCCTGCCCCTCCCAGTCACTCTCTTTTCTCCACATCACTTTATCTCCTGCCCAGCAAGGGCAGGCGGTCCCAAGGTCCCAAGGTGGCTTAGTTCAACATCCACTCCAGGCAGATCCACTTTCCTCACCCCAACATCAAGACTGGGTCAGGTGTTCCTCTGGAGGGAGTGGGCTCCAAGGTGCCAGTCCAAGGTATTTCAGATCCCAACCTGTTCAATGGTTTTACACAGCCTTTTTAAAAGACAAGATCTCACTATGTACTTCTGCTGATTTTGAGTATCTCTCCAGCACCAATTCCGAGTACTGAGTACTGTATTGCCAGTGTGCACACACCAGCCTGGCTCAACTTCATGGTTGTGGGCTAATTTTGTCTTTTGTCAGATCTCTCTCTCTCTCTCTCTTTCTCTCTTTCACACACACATGTGGGTACACACACACACACACACACACACACACACGAGTGGTTTTACTTTGTGATCACTTTTCTAACAACTTCATTGAAATGAATAAGCAGGTGGAAGGCCATCAGCTTGCTATCTGTAAACAGCATTTGAGAGTGGCTTCTGTGGGCATCAGTCACCGGAAGGACAAACAGAAATGGAAGGTTCCATTTCTGTTTTCATGTCACCTCCAATCTGGAGAGGAAAATAGGAATATGAAAACGACAGAACACACCCAGCCATGTTCTGGTGGGGGGACCTCAGCAAGCAACCGAGTGAGCATATCTCCTTTGGTCCAGGTGTTAATGGTCCTTAAAGGTGCTTTAGTGGGGCTTGGAGAGATGGCTCAGAAGTTAAGAGCACCTGCAGGACCTGGGTTCAATCCCCAGTACCCACACAGCTGCTCACAACTGTTGTAACTCCAGTTCTAGAGGATCTAACAGACACACATGTACACATGTAGGCAAAACACCAATCTCCATAAAATAAAAATAAATCATGTTTTATTAAGAAGCTTTAGTGAATTTTAATATCTTTAATTTCCATAGTCCTCAAAACCGTTCTTTAATAAAATCAGTGCCACTGTTGAAAGGATATTAAAAACCACCCATGACATGCAATCCCTTACTCTGTGTATCAATATTAGTTACTTTCGTATAGCTGTGGCTCAAACAACCTATGGAAACAACCTAAGGGAAGAGAAACTTATTTTGGCTAAGGGTTTGGCAGGGAAGGTGTGGCAGCAGGGGTGTGTGGCTAAACTATTCACATAATAGCCAACCAAGAAACAGAGACTGGCCAGAACTAGGGGCCTGGGGCTATACATACTCTCAGAGAACTCTCCTTGTAACCTCCTAGGGCTCACTTCCTAAAGGTGCGGCTGACAGACAGCCTCCCCATGAGTCAGTGGAGACCATTTCAATCAAATCACAACATTCTTCCAGGAAGAAGGTGAAGGCCAGTAATGGGGCATGCTCACTTGGAGCACTTAGAACTGGAACCCGGGGCTCTGGAATTCAAACTGTAGGACAGAAGTCGTAGCATTATATATCACAGGGAGCTAATCAAGTGTGCTTTCTGAGAGAGGAGAGGCTGAGGTGGGAAGGCCTGGTAGGCTGAACCCCAGCAGGGGCACCCCTAGGCAAGTCCCAGTTGGAAAATGCTAAGTGTTAATTCTTGTTTTCTGAGGCCCACAGCCCTCCCACAGCTGGAGGAGATGGAGTAGGGTAGTCAGGGAGGCTGGGAAGGCCTAACAGGCTGCACATTAGCTGGCAGTAATTACATCAGGCCTCAGTAATGAGCTGAATTCCTCAGCGTGGGGTCCTTCGGTTCCAACCACTGGCCTGGAACAAAGATCTGAGCTGGGACACCCACACGAGAATGTCGTCTGCCCCTGCTGACCTGCCCTTCAGTGTACATGGTAACTGTGCCTTACAAAGTTTCTCGGTGTATTCTCATTGTAACCAGAGGACCAGGACTAAGTTTTCTATCCTCTGCTCCAGCCCTTTCCCTCACCCTAACCCTTCTCTCTTTCCTTTCTCTTCTCTCTTTTTCTCATGTAGCTCAGGCTATCTTTGAACCGGCATCCCTCTCGCCTCAGCACCCCCAAGGTGAGATCACAGGCAAGCACCATCCCATCTGGTCCACAGAGGGGTATTTTTTTTTTTTTTTAATGTAGAAGAACAGTGGGTTCCTATCAGGGGACTGCCTGCCAGGCATCATGTTCCTGGACCAGGCCCGCTGTTCCATGGAGCTTCTTGGCTGGCACTCTGAGAACATCTCTCGTCTACAATGTACACACCGTTACTTAGGGGCTCAAGTTAGCTACGCGATTGTGGAGCTAGCATGGTGTCTTAGAGTCTGCGTTACAACAGGCTCCCAGGGCATGTGGGTGCTGCAAATTTTCTAAAATTGGGGGCACAAGCTTTGAAGGTTTGTTAATGGGTTTAATTAATTGGGATTAATGTTCCCAAGTCATCACCTGGAAGACGCCCTGACGCTCTCAGCCTTTCAGATCACTTTACACATCCTCTGCTTTGCTGGATTTGTTTTTTTTCAGCCCCTACCAGCTGGTCTCTATGAAAAGCCTTGTGGCACTAACTAACCATCTTTCCTGTTCATGTGCTCTTCAGCATTCATTGTCTAAGTTGTCCCACAGTCTGTTTGTTACCCCCTCCCCCCAGCTAGATGGCTAGTTCCTTGTGCGCCCCCAACTTCCATCTGTCCTTGTAAGACACGAGACTGGAGGGAGAGCCAGTACTCTATAGTGTAGGTACTGGTTCCCAGAATTGATCTGCTCTTTGGAACCAATATCTTCTTTCCTAAGCCTCATGTCACCTTGCTCAACCGGCCCTCAGAATCCATGCCAGACCTGTCTCTCGTTCCCTATTGCCTGGGATGTTGTTTCTAGAACAAGAAGATGGATTCAGCCCATCTCCTAAGAAAGCCCTGAGTTCCGGAATGGGGGTCACATAGTTTTCTTTTGGCAAAGGAGGAAGTGCCCAGTGAGGCAGGCCAAGGCACCACATTGATCCGAGTCCAGTGAAAAATGGTTTCTCAGGAGCCCTGGATCGTGGCCCACTCCTGGGCAACTTCTTTCAATTTCCTTTCATGTGTTTTAACTTCACGAACATGCCAGCTTCCAGCTGCCCCATTAGGGACAGTGGCAGGGAGAGTGGTGTGGTGGGGAGGAGCCCCCAGCAGGGCACTGATACAGTTGGGTGGGCTGGTTTCATCCCATTGGGTCAGAGGTTATAGTGTACAGGTAGGCCGACTCAACCCCAATTTTTACAGTAGTAACCCAGTCCTGCACATTAAAATAGAGAAACACACTGCCCACAGAAGGCAAATTCACACTAGGGCAGCTTGCCCCCACCTCCCGCCCACACACACACACACACACACACACACACACACACACACACACACACTTAACCAATTAAGTCCGTCGAGCACCATTTGCAGATGACGGCGTGGAATTGTGCTCAAGTTGTGTCCGGCCTCATTAAATGCCAGGCTAACAATACGGCACTTGGCAATCAAGGCTGCTCTGCGGCTGTTAGTCATTAATCACCCATCTGACAGTCCTGAATTGGAAACGAGGAGCCGCTCACATGTGCTCCGTGTACCTCCTTCCCCTCTTTCCCTTCTTGGTATTCAGCGAAGGTTTTTTTTTTTTGACTCCCTGCCTGTGAGGGCCTCTGGTCTGTCAAGGGCCAGAGGGTCACTGGGCTCATCTGGCTCCTCCCCCAGCCCCCACCACCACTGGGAAAGAAGCTGAGGTCTTAGGGGGAAGAACATACATAATAGGTGAGCATATTGTTTTTGGCTTACTCTTTGCCCTGCACGCATGTTTTATATAGCCTTGTTTTTCTATTCCGACTTCACAGACAGGAAAATTATTATTTTTATTTTTTTTCCCTGAAGAGATTCTGAAAGACAGAAGGGAGCTTGGTTCTGGTCTGGAGACCAGTGGGGTACAATTGTGAAGTGGCATCTTTCCAAAGCTGCAGGCATGGGCCTGGTTTGCTGGAAGATGTACTCACTTATTTCAAGTATTGCTTCTAATGGGTCAGGCTGCATTTCAACATGACTTCCAGGCCCCTCTGCAGAATCCAAAGGGCAAAGATTAGTTTTCCTTTTGAGGTCCATGTTTAGTACATTTTCACAGTCTCATTCGTTCATTTACATTTTTTAAAAGAATTTTGTAGTCAAGAAATGTATATGGGCCACTGAGATGGCTCAGTGGTTAAAAGGAGCTTGCCACCAAGCCTGACGACATAAGTTTTGACAATACCCTGGACTCATAGGGTGAAAAGAGAGAACCAAATCCCACAAATGATCCTCTGACCATCTCACATGCACCATACTTTGTACATGCATACAAACACACACAGCTACACACACATAAACACACAATAAATCAATATTTAAAAGTTGAAAAGGAAATATCTGGCCTCCACACTCAGGGTACTGATCCTAAAATTACTTTTCTTGGGAACATGTTGGTGACCGGGCACCACCTCACCCTTTAATGGTCTCATGTACCTTTGCTTTCAGACGCTGATTCTGTTTACCTAGCTGGTAGTTTTATCCTATTTAGTGGGCATGGGTGCATTAGCAAGACTGTCTTCTCCCCATCCATGCTTATAGGCACATTTCTACTTATTTGTTTATTTTTCAGAGACCGAGTTTCACTATGAAATCCAGGTGGGCACTGAACTTGCTTCGAATCCCAGGCTGGCCTGGAAGTTCTGGACAGCTTTCCTCAGCCTGCTGAGGGCTAGGATTACAGGCATGTACCATCTGTGGTGGTTTTTTTATGACATTATTCCTTCATCAAGCAAGGATGTGAAGGGAACATTTTAGCCATTATTGCAAGTTGGTAGAGAAAGATGGTTCTTGCTATCCTGTTTAATTTGTCTCATCTACATGCTTCCAAAGCATGCCGCTGAAGCTGGAACCTTCACAGTGACTACCAGCTTGGTCTGGACATGGGAGATTGACTAGAAAAAGAAATTCTTCTGGAGGGGCTGGAGAGATGGCTCAGTGGTTAAGAGCACCGTCTGCTCTTCCAGAGGACCTGGGTTCGATTCTCAGTACCCACATGGCAGCTAACTGTCTGTAGTTCCAGTTCCGGGCAAACACCAAGGCAAATAAATAAAAAAAAAAAAGAAACTCTTCTGGAATAACCGATTGCTGGGTCCTGGTAGCATTTTCTTCTCTCCTGCTTTATTGTCTCACTTCTTATTTTTCTTCTGAGTTTCATTCCTGAGGCTCCTCCCCTGCCCACCTGATGACTTTGGTTCAGAGACACTGACAAATGTTTGCCCTTGCAGTGATTTTAACTAAGGGGACACATCAAGCACTTATTGATTACCTACCAAGTGCTGGGCACTGTCCTAGGTGGAGGGGACAGAAAGATGAATAGAAATCCATCTTGCCTTTTAGGGGTTTCTGTTCCATTGCATGAAGAGGAGAGGTATGTACATGAGCATTGCAGAGGAGATGCAGAGGAACTGAGAATATTTCCAGCAAAGAAAAAAATTGTCATAAGAGCTGAGGGTGGGCGGAGACTGACAGCGTCGAGGGGCATGGGCATCTTTGGAAGAAGGTATTTAGTTCCTGAAGATCTTGATGCATAGCAGCAAGATGTCCCATTGTTGTGTTTGCCTGGAACTGGAACTACAGACAGTTGTTAGCTGCCATGTGGGTGCTGGGAATCGAACCTGGGTCCTCTGGAAGAGCAGACGGTTCTCTTAACCACTGAGCCATCTCTCCAGCCCCGCATTGTTGTGAAGGGCGATGGTAGGGGATGCAGATACCCTGGAGATGAGAGGGCTTGCACGGTAGAGTAAAAGGTTGGCTTATGAGACAAATGGGGCCCAATGAAGTCCTGCTCTACAGTTTGGTTGTGAAACTTCCCTCAAAAGCCCATGTATTAAAGGTTTGGTCCCTTGATTGCGTGCTGGTGGAACCCTAAGAGGCAGGCCCAGTGGGGGATTTAAGGTCATTGGAAACATAACTGAGGAAGGTTGTGGAATCCTGCCCCTTCCCCCCCATGCCCGTCTTCCTTTCCTCCCCCACTCTCTCATGCTTCTCCCCCATCTCCTCCTGTCTGTCTCCTGGTCATGAATAGAATGATTCTGGCTGGTGTGTGTCCTTCCGTGATATGCTGCTTGGCCACAGGCTCCAAAGGGACAGAGCATATGCTATATATAAATTGAAACTTTGAGCCAAAATGAACCTTTATCTTTGTTTCTTTTTGAGATTAAAGTTTCACTCTATAGCCAAGGCTGTCTAGAACTCACTGTGTGGCTCATGATGGCCTCAACTGGTAGTGATTCTTCTGCCCCAGCTTCCTGAGTACTTGGATTACAGGTATAAGTCAAAAATCCTGCTGAATCTTTCTGTTTAAATGTCTTTGAAAGACTTTTGCTTGTCTTTATTTTGTGTATATGAATCTTTTGCTTACATGTATGTATGTGTGCCACGTGTGTACCTGGTGTACGAAGGAGCGAGAAGAGGGTGTTGGACCCCCCAGAACTGGAGTTACAGATGGTTGTGAGTCACCATGTGGGTGCTGGGACCAAATATGAGTCCTCTGCAAAAATTGCAAATTCTCTTAACTCCCAAGCCACCTCTGTAGCCCAAACTTGTCTTTCTTTTTTTAAGTCGATCATCTCAGGTATTTGTTATATGTAAAAAGCCAACTAAAAATAGAGCCTAGGAGTTTTCCAAAAGTAAGAAACACACTCTTCTATAACTCTTTAAAAGTTATTTTGTGGAAGAGAGAAGGCCAAGCTTTTCTCATGCTATACACACCTGGCAAGGGGCCAGATTACTTTTTTTTATTTTTGTCTCTCTCAGTGGCTTTCATTGTATAATTAGTTCCAGGAGATAGAAGGCAGCCTAGCGCCTCCCCATGGGCCCTGCAACATGCCTACAGACTTCCATTCGGCATATGCTTGCTTCCAGCCTTGGGTGCAGAGGTCCTGCCTTGCCCATGCTGCTGTGGCCTCCTTCTTCATTCTTGGACTTTATTTCTCTTCCCAGTTCATTGCTTATGTGGTTCTGCCAAGGTGTGGTTGGTTTCCAAGTTTTGGTCGTTCCATGAAGTTTCAGCTCAAGATCACAGGACCCCCATGACAAAGGAGGTGAGCTGACAGTCACTCACAGCTTCTTCCAGCCTGACACACTTTTCACCTGGCCAACCTTACTTAGCCACTGGGTCTTAGTGTGAATGTCACCCTTCAGTGAGATCTTCTTGGAGCTTTGTTCTAAATGAGAATTCCTCCTTATAACCCCTATGTGCTTATATACCGATCCCAGTTGTTCTATTCACTACACTACAATTCATAATTATATATTGACTTGTGTGGGCTTCATCTCCTTACCTGTCAGCTGCGTGAAGGTGGAAGCCACATGCTTTGACTGACCAGAGCTGATTCAGTGCCTGGTAATGCATGAGTGGTGCTGACAGAAAGTGTGGATTGTCTCAGGTTCAAGTGTAAGCTGTGGGGGATCGCCAAGTTGGCTAGGTATTTATCCAGTGACCTGGATGTATTCTGAAGTTTCTGTCTCTCTTCTCAGAAGAAAGGAAGAGATAATAAGGAACCCTCTGGTTACAGGGACTCAGTTTCTTCCCAAGACCTCAAACCTAATTGAAAAAAGAAATCTATGAGTGAATAAAAAAAAAAGACAATAAATTCCCAGTGATAGTGGTGTGTTCCTATAAACGAATTTACTCATGAGACTGACCCACCTGCCCCCTAACACCATAGTTAGAGTCTGGCCCAGAGGGAGAAGGAGCCACACAGGTATGGTGGTTCAGACCTGCAATCCCAGCACTAGGGAAACAGGATTGAATGTTTTGGGCCAGCCTGGCCTAAATAAGGGTATCGTGTCAAAAAGAAAGAAAGAAACAAGCAGGAAGCAAGGGATGAAGAGCAAGTCAGATTCCTAATCCTAGCTACCTGTAGCCTGCTGGCTCCTGAAGCGTTCTGTGTTTGAATTCCAAGAACTCTGGCCATTGCTGGTCAACAGGATTGGGGAGGGAGGGAGGGAGGGGGAGGGCAGGAAGGAGGGAGGGAGAAAGAGACAAGGGAAGGAAGGGGAAGGGTAGGAGGGGGTGAAAAGGCCCCTGAAGTTCGCAGTATAGTTGGTTGGGAAGAGGGGTGCTTGAAGGGTACAGGGGTTCATGGAAGCTCTGTGGTGAGCCTGGCTCTTTGGTACCTGGGCCAGAATGGCTTTCTGTACTGTGGTGGTTGTTGGTTTAGCTGGCAGTGCACCTGGGACATTTGGAGCTGTAGAAAGTACTTCTAGGAGGCTGGAGCCATGGCTCAGTGGTTGGGAGCACTGACTGTTCTTCCAGAGGACCAGAGTTCAATTCCCAGCACCCACATGGCAGCTCACAACTGTCTGTGGTTTCAATTCCCAGTTCCAGGCAACCACCAAGGCAAATAAATAAAAATAAATAATAAATAAATTTAAAAAAAGAAGTGATGGCTCAAAGATGCCTTAGGATGATTTAGGTTTTTTTGTTTTTTAAAAAGTACTTCCAATTATCTCCCTGGTGACTGTTAGAGCAGTGTCTTGTGACCAAGGTATTAAGCCTTCTACCCTGCACAGATGCCTTCCTGACTCTAATTACAGTAGCCGCCTTACTTGAGAAACACCCAAAGATAAGAAAAGCAAACAAGGAATTTGATGCTTTATTTTGGGGCCTTTGTCCCCCGAGGTCCCGGAAGGAAAGCAGAAAGGCCCACCCTGCCCATGCGGGGCATGGAGTACACACAAGGAGTCCATGGGTTACAGTCATCCACAGTCCTTGCCCGGCTGTTCCTTACCAACTCCCACCCCTCAAAAGATGTCCAGGAGACCCCTCAGCTGTGACACTAACTTTTTCCATGTGTGTGGGCAGCTCTCATTAGAAAATGGAGAGGACTGGCAGCCATGGTGGCTGATGGGAGATGTGAGGGGTGGAGCAGGCATTCTGAAGGCTGATGGGAAGAGACTTTTGGGGGTGATGGCTGTGAGGAAGCACTGAGGGAGTCAGAGGCAACACGTTCTGGCCTGTTGGGAGGACGGCTGTTGGCACCAGGAGAAATCCATCCAGTGGAGCCAGCCCTCATTAATCATCCGGGCGGCGGAACTGCCAGCTCCTTTCAAGACCTTTCAAGAAGGGTTTTCACCCAAAATAGAGTTGAAAATGTGCTGGGCCCTACTCAGAATCTCATCAGTCTGGGCATTATGGGAAGTGTCAGGCAGGCTGTGACAGACAAGGCCCACTCTGTTCAAGGGGTCCTGACTCCCACAGCCTGTCATATCAAGCATCTGATCAAATTTGACAGCTTCATTTGTACCTACAGAATAGATAAAAGGGTCTGTTCATTGAAACAAATGGAGGGGAAGGAGGGGGGGAGGTGAGGGTTAGAGGGAGCATGCATGTGAGTGTGTCTTGGGGGAGGAATGGCTGGAAGGGGAGGGGCCCAAACGGGAGAGTTATAGTGAGGTACGAGGGTGCAAAGAAATAGACTAAGAGCTCCCCAGTAGTCTGGAGGGGAAGGAGGAGCCGAGTTAGGGTGAGGCAGGTGACTATCTGAAGATGTGGGTGAAAGTTCCATTTTGCAGGTGTGAACATCGAAAAGTTCCCCCAAACCCACTGTGCTCCGGACCCCGAGGCACTAGCAGAGCCAGGGAGGTGGTCCTGGTGAGGATGAGCGTCTAGGGTGGGCAGCTGGGACTTTCAAAGTTGGCTGAGGAAGCACAATACTCATTGCAAATCCAATCCCTGAAGCAAAGAGCCGCCCCTTAACCTACTGAAGGCCCCTGGTCATGTTACTTCCCTGTACTGAGTCTCTGGCCCTCTCTTGTCTATCTGCTGGGTGACTGCACCTATGCAGGTGGCCCAGAAGGAAAATGAACTGCTGGCTTCTGGTGTCTTTCTGTTCCATGTAGATGCATGGGGGCATCCCCAGCCCACCTGCGCAGTCCTGCTTTGGTGTTGCTTTTCTCTCAACAAACTCTCTTCTTCCTCTTCTTTGGAGGATGTCTCTAAGGGTGCTGTGAAGGCCTTGCACTTTTAAGGGGACCCTCTTTGTTTACCACTATTGTATTTGCATTATTAGCATGAGTTTGTATTGTTTTTTATACAGGATCATAGGCAATTTGGTGCACAGGGTGTGCCCAATAGCATTCAGCACAGATTGTGAGTTCTCCAGGAAACAAACAAAGAAAAATTCTTTTGAGACAGGATTTTACTAAGTTGCCCAGGCAGGCCTTGAACTTGGGATCCTCATGCTTCAGTTTCCTGAAGACTAGGATTTGGGGTGCTGGGCACTGGGCTCCACAAGTCTTTGTAGGTAATGATTAACATGACACAGTTTATACTTAGCATCAGACTTCAGGAGGGGAATCTGTGACCAGGGCCTTTGACCTTGATCTTTGGAGTGCAGGGTCAGAGGTGAGCAAGGCTCGCCTTGCTGCTTCAGCACATGGTGCCTTTGTGGATGCAGCCTGATTTAGCCATAGGAGTCCCACTTGCTGTTTTGGCTGATGTGGGCTTCACCTTGACAGCAGCACATGTTAGCTCTGGTAGTGGGAATCCAGGCACTATAATCAGATGACCTTGCTTCTTCTTAAGACTTTTTGCCAAGATTTACTGAAGGGAGTTGTTGATGAAAGCGCATGTCCAGTATGCTAGCTTAGTGCCTGATACACAGGAAGCATCCAGGACTCACTCAGGTCTGTCCCTTTGGTCTAGACTTTTCATTTGAACTTGGAACACATTCTATTGCCAGCACCTGTTGGTGACAATTGATGTCAGTGACCATTAATCATTACCACTTTGTATCAATCTTTAACTTTCTGTAAATTGCACCATGAGGCCATTGTTATCACCAAACACATCAAAGGTCCCTAGACTTTTCCCTAGAGAGGCTTGCTTCTACGCCACCTCAAGTGCTCATATCTGTGGTTCTTTGCAAGGTGGAGGTCACAGCTCTGTGGAGGGTGCAGGTCTTAATCTCTTGGGAGCTCTGAGCCTTCTACTTTGTATTTAGTGATGCCAGACTCGGCTGCAGACCATTTCATCCCTGTTGGGGGGGTGTATGCTCATGTTCCCTATAGTTTCTCTCCCTTTATTTTTCTTTCTTTGCTCTTCTATTTTTTGAGACAGGATCTCACTCTGGGTTGGCTTAGAACTCCTTATGTAGCCCAGATGGCCTCAAATTCATGACCCTTCGCTTTTACTCACTTGGTGCTGATATTACAGAATCATAAAATCAAATTCTCATGTTCCCTATGACTTCATTATCAACGTTGCCCAAGGAAAGAAGAGTCAGTGGGGTTAGGAGAGCCTCTTGTGTGGTGAGATCTGAGGAGGCAGGTGGAAGATGAGCAGGATGCTCATCTGAGGTGAGCTGGAGTAAACTTCTGCTGCATTTATAGTATGACCTTCAGTGGCTACTGGATACCTGCATCCCTTCACTGACCTGGTTTTCCCCAAGAACAATGCACTTGAGAATGGCAGGATGAAGGTCCTATTCCACATCTGGCTACATTCACCTCTCAGCCTCCCCCCTGCTCACTGGGAGAAGAATCTCTATATTAGCCGGGGTCATTTTTTTTTTTTTTTGGCTTGAAGCATGCAATAATTTATCCTCTGCTGTTGTCCCTGTTAGTTAGTGGGTCTGATTAATTGATATAGTGTGGTACTTTCTGACATGTTAGCTTGATGAGACTGTGCCATACTCACACTGATCCATCAAATATCAATCTAAGCGCCTCTGTGAAACAGTTTGGTAGGTTATAATCAGAGTCCCTAAGAAGTGGATCAAAAGGGAGATGGTCTGGGGTGAGCCACACCTAATCAGGTGACCCATCTGAGAGAGGTATTAGGCCTTCTCTGAATTCATGGTTCATGTCGGCATGTCTGTGATCCTTCCTGTTCGCTGCCTCACAGACTTCTGATTTGCTTAGGTAGCTACTACAATCACATAGACCAATGACTTGGAAGAAGTGTCTTACCTCTGCTGTTTCAATAAAGTGATGCTTGTCAGTCCATATTGGATATCGAATGTGAGTGAAGAAGAAAGATATTTGTTGTGCACAAGCAATGGGATTCTGGGGTTAATTTGCTGTCACTACAGAATCTAGCTAATGCTGGCTATGGAAACAGCATTGATGGGTCCATTAGTATGTCATGTACTAACTAGAATGTGTCTTGACACCATATTCAACAATAGGTTCCTTGAAATAAGATTGGTTTCTCCACATCTGTTAAATCCTAGGTCAGATTATAGCACCAACACCCTTGGTATCAAGGTAGATTTGCTCCAGAGCCTGCCTCAGATGTCCAAATCCATAGGTGCCTGTCTCTTATATAAAATGGCATAGGATTCTCATCTTACCTAGGTACACTTACCCTTTAAACCACCTAGAGGTTACTCATAATACTCAATGGGACGTATCTCTGCATAAGTAGTTGTTACATTGCATTGTTTAAAGCATAATGACAGAATATAATCCTTGTCATTATCTATGCTCAATATCCTTGCAGTTCTTGAAAAAATATTTTGGGAGAGGAGACTGCCTCAGAGGTAGAGAGCTTGCTTATCATTGCTTCTCATGTGTGGCACCCTGGGTTCATATCCCTGCTGGTTCTACTTGGCACATGGTGGTCACTTTGATCATTTACTGAATGAGTGGAATCTACAGTTCTGACCAGGATTGTGCTCTAAGACACTTTGCAGCAGACACACAGCTCCCAAACTTCTTTCGGAGGACAAGCAGCTTTCAGATCATCAAGCTTGGAGATCTCCAAGATATGAAATCTGGAGCTAAGTGCAAAGTGTTTTTAAGTCAGGACAGAAAGATCCTGAGCACAGCCTTCTTATTTGTTTCTATTGGAGATGGGGGTCTCATTACGTCACCCAGGCTGGAAGCACATTGCTGAATCTGGCACAGTCATCTTTCCATCTCAGTATCCCAAATACTTGATGCTATAGGTGGGTGCTTCTTTACCCAGCTTTCCACAGTTCTTTAACTATGAAATCTTGGATAATTAGCCTTTCTAATTCTCAGCCTGTTATCAAAAGAAAATAGAAATTTGTCATAAACTCAAATAGCAGAGACTAGAGTAGAATACTTGTTTAGTATGTGTCAGGCCATAGGTTCCAGCCTCTCACCTGCCCCCCCAAGAGTAGAAACCAAGTGCTCAGCATATCTTGTTATACTGAATATATATGATTTAATATATATGTCATGATGAACCCAGAGCGATGCTTCTTGGCTTCCCCAGACACTCCTGCCTTAGAGTTCCATATGTATGAAGTCACTGGAAAAGCAGAGCCATGCCATTCCATGCAATTTCCTGTGAGGACTGAGCACAAATGTGTACGTAGCACACATGCACACACATATGCTCACAAGTCCACATACCCGGGAGAGCAAACAGGATGTGGAGGGATGTGCAATAGCACTTTCTAACTGCTGTTTCGATTATCAGATCTGACTCTGATTTGAGCTTCAAGACTTCCTCATGGTATGTTCTGGACTGAGTAATGATGCCCACAGCCCACTCAGATCAAAGGTCTCCAGTGTGGTTTAATGTTTATCTCCATCTCATTCCCCTCCCCCTAGATTGTTCCACTCTCTAAAAGCAATTGGCTATGAAAAACTGAATTCTGTTTGAAGATCTTGGTTTAACCTCAGAATTATCAAAATTATTTTAAATAGCTTCTATCCTACCTGAACCATCCATGCAGCTTCTGAAATGCTTGTATCAGCCTATACTGAGCATTTCATTGAAAAAGAAAAACACCATAGCAAGGTGAATACCTCGGAGGAGTCAGTTTTGGAGGATGAAGAATCCCATATAGCAGGAATTTTTCACGGACATCCCTTCCGTCCGTCTGCTAGAGAAGTGATTTTCCACTTTTCACTGGATTATCTACATTGTCTTCCTTGATAGGGAATTTATTCTGGTGGAGCCGAGAGCTTCCTGCGTGCTAGGCACATTCTACAGCTCACATTTGTCTCCAGGTCTCATATGAACTTTGATAGGAGCCAGTGACAGCATCCTAGCCAGTTACACCCTTCACGATGCTTTAGTTTTGAAATGGTACATAAATCTGTAGGAGCTCAAATTCATCACTCTCCCCACTACAGGAAGCCCCAACTCACCCAAAGCCTTCAGAGAAGGGAAAGACCGGCAGGGACTGGGAGCCCCGGGTCCCACTCTTCCTCCGATGGCCCTATGCTCTCCTGCAAGGGTCATGGTCTCAAGTGTATGGTGGTATGTGTCTATAATTTCAGCTATTCTGAGAGTTGAGGCAGGAGGAGGTCTGGGCTAGCCTGGATATCATAGCAAGATCCTACCTTAAAAAATATAGAATAGCCCATTTTAAGAGAAGTTAAGTAGCCTAAGAATCTCATTTCAGAAATAAAAATAAAAAGACTCAGTAGAGGCCAGCAGCAATTGGATTTTATTTAATACAATTAATTAATTATTTTGAAGTAGGCTATCCTGGAGCATGTTGTGTACTTTAGGATGACCTAAGAACCAAAATCTCTGTCTCCAGAGTGCTGGGATTACAGGTGGGCACCAGTACTCCTGGCTAAAAGTTACATTAAAAAAAAAATATTTTGAAATTTATTTTATATGTAAGGGTGTTTTGCCTATATGAATGCCTGTAGTGTGTCTTGTGTCCATGGAGGCCAGAAGAGTGTGATGAATCTCTTAGAACGGATGACTGTGAACCCTATGGGTGCTGGAAATCAAACCCCAGTCCTCTGGGAGAGCAGTCAGTGCTCTTAACTGAGCCCTCTCTCCAGCCCCACCCCTGCATTTTTTTTTAAACCTAGGATACAAAGTGATGGGTTTTGTTGTGCAATCAGGTTTTAGAAGCAGAACAACAGCTGTGTCTCCTGGCTCTATCTCAGTGTTCTTCCTGTTATCTGTATAACGACAAGATAGGCCAGACTTTCCACAGTAGTCTCCAAGCTCACCAGAGCACACTGGTCCCATTGTTCTCCATTCTGAAGCTTATAGAGTGCAGACACTCTCTTTTCTTCTACAAGGTAGGTTCAGTTTATTTTGTCTTGAGGAAAAAAAAATGCTCCAGGTTCATCTGCAACTCATAATCCAGTGGCAGCCTTCTCTGTTATAGGAAGTGTTATCTATAGTGCTGGTGATATGCCACCATCCTAGGAATGTTGTCAAGGGCCTTCACTCAGGACTGATGTGTGGAAGGTGCATGCTGGTCAGGAAAAAGTGGATGGGTGGTAATTCAGATGTATTTCTTTTTTTCTTGAGATAGGGCTGTCTTAGGGTTTCTATTGCTGTGAAGAGACACAATGACCATGGCAACGCTTATAAAGGAAAACATTTAATTGGGGCTGGCTTATAGTTCAGAGGTTTAGTCCATTATGATCATGGTGAGACATGGTGGCACATGGGGAGACATGGTGCTGGAGTGGTAGCTGAGAATTATGCATCCAGATTGGCAGACAGCAGAGAGTGCCATAGTTGCCTGACTTGAGGATCTGAGACTTCAGGCCCGCCCCCCAGTGACACATTTCCTCTAACATGGTCACACCTCATAATAGTAACACACCCTATGGACCTGTGGGGGGCATTTTTTTTTAATTAAAACCACCACGTGGGCCTTATTCTATAACCCAGGATAGCCTCATACTATCTTTCTGCCTCACCCTTCTAGGTGCCAGATTCACCACTATACATCATCATCCCTATAGTTTACATCATGGGTTAAAATCTGTTTTGTTTTGAAATGTTTGTCCTTTTATTTAAGTCTATGTGTCCATATGAATGAATGCCACAAACATTCAAGTGCTGGTGGAGGCCAGGAGAGGGAGTCAGATCCCTTGGAAGTGGAGTTACAGGTGGTTGCTAACCAAACTCCAGGTTTCTGGAAGAGCAGCAAGCGTTATTAACCACTGAGCCCTCTCTCCAGCCCTAAAACCTGTTTCTTGAGTCGCTCTGGCAGTCAAAATGACCGACCTAGGGGCTCAGATCCGTCCCTTCCGCACTACAGAAAGCCCTAACTCACGCGAAGCCCCCAGAAGAGGGAAGTGCTGGTAGGGACTGGGACGCCTCCCCAACCCCCTTCCTCCTGGGATGGCTCTATGCTCTCCTGCAAGTATGACGGTCTCATCAGCAAAGTAGCATCTTCCTCATGCCTTCACCCAAGAATGTGGTGCTGAGTCAGATGCGCAGACCTCTGCGTATTATCCTATAGTGTTCCCTATCTCGTGAGTAAGAGGTTTCCTGAGTCGCCTTTGGTACTTCACTGCCTCCGGCTTTGTGCTGGGTACAGGCACAGTCTGTGAACTCTTTTCAGGGACCATTAATACAGCCTGCAAGTACAATGCCTCAACTGTAAGACTTTTCAAGCTGCCATTCCTGTTTTGGTCATTACTTATTTATCAAAATAGGAAATATGTAAATACAAAGATGGAGGTATGGCATTGGTGGTCCCTCCCTCTCTCTTTAAAAGTTGAATCCAACTGTTAGTGTCTATCAGTGTGCTGCATACCCAACCCTTTCTGGATTATAGGGATTTGGTGACTTCTGTTCATTTTTTTTTTTCTTTTTATCCTTCATCAGTTTTTTTCTCTTGGCTCATTTTCTGCTGGGGTCCTTTCCTGTCCCTTGACCCAGTCTGGATTTTGGCCACTGGAGGAGAAATGTGGACAGACTGAGGGTTACAATAGGGCAGGCTTTGTCCAGAGGCCTGATGGGTCTCCACTGACCTTGGAGCAGAATGACCGGGAACACCAAGGGGGAGCCCATTTCCTTCCCTCTGTGGTTGCAGGTTTTAATGTCTTCTTTGTTGGTCTGTGTCCCTGGAGGCCGCACTGAAGAGAGAGACTTTAGCCTGCCTCCTCCCTCTTGGACAAAATGGTGCATGCTTTTCCTGTTTAAACAGGGCACAGTTGTGAAGTGCCCTGACTTCGCACACACCGAGGCCCGGCAACGGCTGCAATAAATCAATAGGAAAATAGAAGCTGCCAGTTAGACCAAACAAGTACATTTGCAAAGACGGCTAGCCCTCATTAATCACTCTGACAGTCCTAAAAACACATTTCCCCTTTAATGACTGTATTTGGATAATCAGTGCTTTTTCCTCCTCACTCAGGGTTTGAGTAACAGACAGCTGGTGTTATTACAGCCATCGGAAAGGGAGTGTTGGGATTAGGGTCGACCGAGAGCCATCCACTGGAGGTCTAGGCAAAAAAAAAAGGCTGCAAAGCTGTTGTTAGGCAATAATCAGAGTGCTTTATACTGCCATGGACAGCTCAGGGCAGCCATGTGCAAGTTGCCCCCAAACCTCCACACCCACCTGTGTTGTTATATGAATGAAAAACCTCATGTTGGTTTTATGAGCTCTGGCCTTGTGGAGGAGGCAGGAGGTATTCTGGGAGGCAGAAGATGAGCAGACGAATTTGAGCTTTGTTTCCTTCAGGTGACTTTGGCTTTGAGGAGAAAGTTTGAAATCTAGCACATTCTTCTTTATAAATGATGTAACACATTAATGCACAGCACATTATGAAAATGGTAATTCAAACCCATAGTGCTCCAAATTAAACCATACATTATCGGATGCACTCAACCATCTATTTTGCAAGAAGACAGGATGAATGAAATCAAATCAAACAGAAAACCAGAGTGCAGCTTCCCCTACAGAATGATTAATAAAGCGCAGGCCTCAGGATTATTACAAGACAGATTCTATCCAACCCTGGCATGTAGGAGAAAGGAGGTAGCGCTTCTAGAAATCCAGTGTAGTAGGATGGGACCAAGGCATCGGAGCTGTTTATGAATGGACAATGGTGAGTTTTGTGGGTGACAGAGGATGGTCAGGAAGGTAAAAACATAAGACTATCATCTGAGGGTACCCCCTTCCTCTCCATTGCCCACAGGGGCACAAAAATAACCTAGCAGGAGGCGTGAAAATAGGACCCGGAGCCAGGAACATCCAGTGTCTCAGGTTCCAGGTTTATGACTTCCACCATGGCGCCCTGGGAACATAGGCCCCATTTCTGGAGTCTGGAGAGATTAGGGGAAAGAGGAAGATGAGGATGATGATGAGGAGGAGGAGGAAGAAGAAGAGGAGGAGGAGGAGGAATTTGGAGAAAAGGAGGTAGAGAAAGAAATGCAAGTGGGGGTAGCCAGAGGTATTAAGTATACAAATAGGGAGCTGTTGGGAGAAGGGTTCTTCTCTGTTAAAATGGCAATTAATGGGATTTAGGCTATCAAAACTACAAACTCCTCACCAGTTAATTAAAATAGGCATTTTCTTAGGAATCTTTCCAGTTTATGAGTTGAGGGAGCGGCTTAAGAGTAAGAACTTTATTTTCAGCCCTTTGGTTACCATGGTAGTTTGGGGCAAGTTAGTTCAGCCAGGCTAGGAGTACCCTTCCTGGTGCCAAGTGCAATATATATATCACAGAACGGGTAAGGCGAGTGGCTATTGGCAAAGTTTTCTTTAGTATAGAGAGGAGTTATTAGCTGTGGGAGATGAAGAATCTTTTTCCATCTCCCTTTTCCTAACCAGAGGAGCCCCTGTGTCAGGGAGGAAAGGGAACAGACCACAAAGCAGATAGAAGCAGTTTAGGAGGCCTCTCCATCACTTTGAACAGACTTTGGAAAAGGAACTTAAAGGTGTCCTTAGAAAAAAAGGATGGGGGATTTGGGAGGAAAGAAGGCTAGGAGAGAAATAATAAATAGCAAGCAAAATAACCCGAGGAGGAGCCTGCACTTCAGGTGTGTGGGAGAGTGGACTAAACAGTGCTGATTCCCAGGCCCTCCTGGGGCTGGTCTCAGGGCGACTCTTTCTGCTGTCTGTTGCAGTCTGCTCTAGATTTCTGCCCTCCTTATGTCTACTGATGTCAGCAGCCCAGGCTACTTTTCCTGGAGCATTCGGTCATTGAGTGCCAGCATTAATACTAGGTTAAAAAAAAAAAAAAAAACAACCAACCAACCAACCAACCACCACCAACATAATCCCAACCTGATGTTCTCTTAATTGACAAAAATTTTGCCTAGATCTGGGGACTCAAAAGTGTGCTCTTTGTACTGAAGAGTCCGGAGTGGTGTGGCCTTCCACAGAACCTCAACCCGGAGGTTCAGTTTATAAATACTTGATACATCTCTAGATGGAGACCGCCCCTCTGACCCCTCAGTTGACTCCTGCCTACCAAATTTCAGTAGCAGGAAGTCTGCAGGGTACAAACTACCTGTTAAGTAGTTACTCTCACTACAAAATGCAGAAAGCCTGGTGGTACCCACGCAGTGCATCCATGGATGCGCAGTGGCGCGAGATTGGTGGCCCAGCACCACTGTGGCTGGCTGCCCCCAGTGGAGAAGAGCCAGTCGGCACTGGCACTAGGCAGTTGGTGACTCAGGTCATCCTGGACACGCAGTGCAGGTTTGCTATTCTACATTGTAGGCAAGTACCGGGCCAACACCCCAACTAAACAGCACCTGCTCTCCATTGCGACAGAACACACGTGAGTTGAGGAAAATCTGGTAAGAGGAGCCAGGTCTCAGTGTCTGGCTTTCCCGGTATCAGACTAGTTTTAGGTTCCGATATCATTACCAAGAATTCTCATCAAAACCCAAACCGGGTTCCGAGTTTTCAGAGTCGCAAGGGACCACAGTCACAGAGTTGGGTGAAGAGCCCCAAGCCTCGCAAAACATTCCTCGGAGCAAGTGTTGATTGTGTGAAGAGTCACCGCTACCCACGTACACCAAGTACAAATCCTCAGTCTTGGGTACTGTGGAAGTCGGATTAGAATCAGATGAGGCCTTCCAGCCTGTAGCTCTCCATATGGCCACGAGATGGCGCCAGAGGCACGTCTCTGTGGCTCTCCCTCCGGGCCTGGGATCAGGCTGCTGGGAGTCAGCTTCAACCCTCCTTCCTGGTTCCCTTTCTCAACCCTAGCCCTTGAATTCCCGCCCAGAGGAAGAACCACTTTCACACACGCCCTTGCTCCACTTTGCCCCCAGGAAATGCCAAGGCCTTTGAAGTAACGCTGAGAGCTAAACAACCAAATGGGAGGGTTAAAAAAAAAAAAAAAGTAAAAGTGGTTTTATGTAATTTATAATACATTGGTGCAAGTCTCCTCCTAGAGGAAAGGCGTTAAACTCGTCTTGGAACCCCAGTCTCAGAAGGAAATCCTAAAGCTTTTAAAGAAAAATAAAACAAGGGCATCCGCTTAGGTGTCTATGGTGAGGCAAGAGAGAAACACACCACGGTGTGAATATAGCCAAGTATTCCATTTATTAACAAAATAGTCTTAGCAAGGGAGAGCTCTGTTCACCCCCACAAGAGGCCCCGCAGCCCCGGCGCTGCTGCGTAAGACCGGGAGGGAGGAAAGGTGTGGGGGAGAAGACCCGGGTTGAGTCTTGAATCCTAGCCACCGCAGGAATCCATGGCAACCCACCGCCAGCTTTGGAGATGGCTGGCTCAGGTCTGGGACAGGGCCAAGGGAGTGAGTGTAGTGATCCTAGGGCTCCCTGAGTCCCCAGCCTGCCCCCAACAGAGCTACTAATGTTGTCTGGTCGGATGACTTTGGGACTAGTCTGCTTTGGAGGGATACACCAAGGGTCCCCGGCCCCGCCCCATCACCAGGGGAGGGCGGGGGTCGCAGTCCCAATTAAGGAGAGAAAAAATAATGATGATAAAGTACCTCACAAAATATAAAGGGCAATTTCGTGCCAGCGGGGCCTTTGACTGGATGTACCAGGTCCCCACCAGCCGGCAATCTGACTGCGGGGCAAGGTGTGGGTTCCTAAAGGGCCAGGAAGGTAGAA
This sequence comes from Sigmodon hispidus, assembly GCA_004025045.1. Taxonomy (NCBI): domain Eukaryota; kingdom Metazoa; phylum Chordata; class Mammalia; order Rodentia; family Cricetidae; genus Sigmodon; species Sigmodon hispidus. The sequence goes on from PVIH01000516.1 coordinate 128,608, forward strand.
TGTATGGCGGGCTCTGTTGGAGGTCATCCGGACCACTGCAGGAGAAGCCTGCCCGTGGCACCTGGACTCTTCCAGCTGAACATCCTAGAGGATCAAGGCTGTGTATTGATTTGAGGGGCCAGGGCCTAGAACCAAGTGCCCATGTGGAAAAAAAAAAAAAAAAAAAAAAAAGCAGAGCTGCTGGGGAAGGGGCCACGCAGCAGAGTTCTGATTCACCGAAGCTCAAGACCTCCAGCCACCAAGATTGTTCCCGATGCCTCCCCCCAAATTGTTACTTTTTTTTTTTGTACAAAAGGGGGAAAAAAATAAAACCTCACATGGAAAAAAACCGAGAGGTTGGAAGGAAAAGGGAAGAAATGCAGTTTTAACCGTTAAGACTCATGCAAGAGACTTTCCAACTAAAAGTGTGGAACCTCAACTCTCCTTTCATTCCTTAAAACCAAACCAGTCAACCCCCCCCAAAAAAAACCCCTTAAAAATATACCTAAGAATAAGAAAATAAAAAAGGGAGAGGAAAGCGGGTCATGTAGTTATCTGGGTGGTTAATATTATTATTTGGGGAGACAGACTTTTTGCATACCATTGACTCATGTGGGCCATTAATGCACTTATATTCCCAGCTTGTAAGCTAACATTATAGTAAATAAATACACAGTCCGGTGGGGAGGGGCTGGGCTGGATCCTAGTAGGGGTAAGCAATAGTGGAGGTTGCAGCGTCGAGGGCAGTGGGACGTGAGAGGAAGGGGTGGGTTGGGAAGGGCTGGGAGGGGCCAGAGCTGTAGTTACTGGTATCCGAGTGCAGAGGCGGAGGCTAGTCTCTGTCCATACAGCGCATATGGCGAGTAGTAGGGTCCGGCTGTAGGGAGGGATGGCACTGCCAGCCCCCCAGCTGTAGATAAGTGACTCTTGCCATAGGGGTGGTATCGGCTAAGCCCCAAAGTGTGTGGACTCCGCAATGACAGCGATCCCGGGCTGCCTGGGGCGGTGGGCGGTGGGAGATGCAGATGGCAAGAGGCTGCGGCTGCAGCCGCTGCTGCGGCGCTGCCCAAGCTCGAGGCCCCAGGGTAAGCAGCCAGAAGTTTTTCTGCTCCGGGCAGGGCTGTGTGAGTCCGTAGATGGCTGAGCAGCTCCTCGGAAGTGGCAAAGCGCTTGTCGCAGGGCCCGCTGGCTGCCACCCAGTTGCAGCTGTGTGGCAGTGGTTCGTTCTGCAGCATGAAGCCATAGGTGTAGAGTGGATGGCCCGGAAGCGCGGCCTGGGCGGCGCTGGAGGAGAGCGCCGCGGGCTGTAAGGGGTGCCCAGGGTACACCAGTGGGTAGCCACCCGCCTTAAGGCTGGGCCCGGCAGGATCGTGCGCGCTGCAAGTGGAGCAGCTAGAGCCACCGAGGTGTGAGGCGCTGTGGTAGCCTCCCAGGCAGTAGGGGTCACGGCATAATCCCTGCAGGAAGGAGGGCGGGGAGGCCCCGGTGAGCGGGCTGGAGCTGGGGGGCTTGCCGGGTGGCAGGCTCAGGCCCCCGGACAGCTGGCCTCCCACTAAGCCAGACTTGCTAGGATCCAGGCCAGGCACGAACTGAGACGGATAGCCGGCGTAGGCGCCCACGATGGAGCCGTGGTAACCGATGCTGGAGGGCGGTAGTGGGAACACCGAGTGGCCTGGTTTGTAGGGTGACACTGGAGCCACGTGGCCGGCCCCCACCAGAGCAGAGGGCGGCTCCGATTTGCGCCCAGATGCCCCAGCCTCCGGGCCACCGTGAGCCGAGTCCCCGCCGCTGCCTCGGCTCCCAGCGGCTGGCTCCGGACTTGGTTTGGCTTCCTGATCTTTCTTGTCCGGGTCCCCGCCGCCTGCCCCGCCACCGTTCTTGCAGTCTGAGTGGTGAGGGGAACCTCCTCGGGAGCCTCCCGGTGAGGACGAGTTAGACGAGGTGGAGACCGGCGCCCCATGCGGGGGAAAGGGAGGGCAGGTGGCGCTGGGGACCCGGAAGCCCGCCTTGTCTCCGGGGGACGAGGAGGACGAAGAGGAGGTGGAAGACACCGACGAGGAGCCGCTGTCTTTGCGGGAATCGCCGCCGCTGGAGCCCTTGGAGTAGGGCTTGAAGCTGGACTTGTCCTCGGCGGGGGAGTCCCCTAGTTGTTTGAGCGCGGTGGCCGCGGAGGCGGTGCCCGGGGCGGAGCGGCCCGGGTCTTTCTCGGATCCCAGCCCGTTGGCCGCTGCGGCTACCGAGTTGAGCTTGGACGAGGGCGGCGGGTCGGGTTTGCCGATCTGCGAGCAGGTCTGGGCTAGCAGTGCCAGCGGACTCTTTTTGGCGTCCAGCTGCGGGAGACAGTGGCAAAGGGGAGGGAGAAGGGGGTGAGATTTGGAGACCCACTAAGAGCGCAGGGACGCAAAGCCGAGCTCTGTTGGCACTACCGGGGGCTAGGGAAGAGGGTCACCGAGAAGAAGGCCTGGCTCTGGCCGAGCATCTGGGCAGAATGGCACTTGGGATGTGTGGGTTAGTCCCTGAGTGTGTCTTGGGCGCTGGCGCGCAGGAGAAAGGCTCAACACCCGCCCTTCAGGTTTAAAGGTGACTTCTCGAGAGTCGGGGTGGTGATTCATCCTTTTCCATCTAATCTCCCCCTCTTCTTAGCCCGGGGAAAAACTTAAGTGTTTAGTTTGGGAGAACTTCGTTTGGGACGGGTTTCTGGTGATGGCGCACGGGGTAGAAGCGGGGAGAGGCGCCTTCTAAAGGCAGAGAGCTGCAGTTGGCCCTGGGAGTAGCCCCTCCCTCTCTCTTTCCCTCCCTCCCTCCCTCCCTCTCCCAGGGAGGACACCCAGAGAAGTGGGATGAAGAAAGACCCGGGATCGCGAGTGCCTGGGTTTCCTGCAGTGTGCCCCGATAGAGAAGATGCAGGGGAACTCGGGTAGCATCCAAGAGAACAGGTCGGGGTGGAGACGAGGGAGGCCTAGGAGCCGTTTTTGGACAGACAAGACACTGGGGTCCAGAGGAAAAGTAAAGTGTTCTGAGCGCGACAAGAGCAAAGCCAGTTCGAGAGAAAACATGCAGCTCCGAAGGGCGAGTGGGCAAAAACCTTCCACCCGGGAGTCTAGGGAGAACCTGGAGGGGTCAGATTCCTGTCTTTCGTCCGTCCCTCCTCCTGAGGTCCGCCAGCGTGGCCAGCCTCAAAGTCGCATCGCACTGAGCTACTGGGGTGCGGGGGGGGGCAGGGCTATGGGCCCAGCATGGGTGGTGGAATGGGTTCAGCTCGGGGTGGGCAGCGCCCGGAGACTGACCTCAATGGGGCTGACGGGAGTGGAGGACAGCGGTTGCAGGTACTCCGGGTGCAGGAGGTGACCGGTGTGAGCGCTCAGCATCTTCAGGACCCTGATAGGAAGCCGGTTCGCCTGGCGCAGGGGGTCCGCCGGGGGCAGGAGGGACACGACCGCCGGCACCGCCGGCCTCTTCCCGCCGCCGCCGCCGCTGCTGCCGCCGCTACCGCTGCTTTCGGGTGTCCTTGGGTTAGATCCAGCGGGCGAATCGCTCATTTGGAGGAGGCAGCGCCACTGGGGGGGCGGGGAGGGAGGGGAAGCTCCGGGAGGCGAGCTCCCGGGGCGGGTGGGCTCGCTCCGCTGCTGCGTCGAAAGCCGTGCAGCAGTCGCTGCGCCTCGGTGCCGCCTCCCCTCCTCCACCGCCGCCGCCGCCGCCGCCGCCGCCGCCGCCGCCGCCGCCGCCGCCGCCGCCGCCGCTAGCCCAGGCGAGCAACACAAAAACCTTCGCCTTCCGCGAGCTGCACGTCAAATAGCCGCGATCCGCAGCCACACTTCAAAGGGATCGCCGCGCCCGCCCAATCGTAACTCGCTCTCGGATCCCGGGGCGGGGAGAGCGGCTGGCGGAGGCGGGGCGCCGCCGGTGGGCGGGGAGAGTCTTAAAGGGCCCTCTCCCACTGCCGCCTCCCAGCCTCCGCCGGGCTGGGACTGCTCCCCTTTCCCGGTTCTGCCGCGCTGCCCTGGTCACCAGGTCATACAAGGGATACAAGGGATGGGACTTCTGGACGAAGGCTCTGCGCCCTCCCCTGCGCTGGCTCTCCTGTTGCTGGCTGCTTCCCACCAGCGTGTGTGTGTGTGTGTGTGTGTGTGTGTGTGTGTGTGTGTGTGTGTGCTGGCGGGGGCTGTCGCCAGTGTCTAGGGTGGGGACAGGGGTAGGAGCGCACGGAGCCTGCTCTGGTCCTAGGATCCGGAGGCCGCCTGGGAGCCCGCCATGCCTGGGGAGTCCGGCCCCTTCTCCAAGCTGCTTTGACCAGTTGTCTTTGCCCTAATTGGCCTCTCCCGGATGAGTTCACTTGCAAGTGCAGGAGCCTCAGGGGCATCCATTCCCCCGGCGCTGAGTGATCTGTTCCAACTACTTTGAGCTTGTGCAGTCAGCTTGCAAATTGAAGGACTCCCTTCCGGGTGAGAAGATCTAGGTGAAGCAGTACCCGCTAAGGCGCGCCGCCTTGCAGCGCCGCCTCGAAGTGCCTGGAACGTCCCGGGGGCGCACTGAATTATGTTTAAGTGTTTCAGGGATCTTGTCCTGTTTGAAGCAGTAAAGCTTCCTCACTGTGCTGTGACTAGCTGCTATTTGGCGACCCGGTGAGGGGTAGCGTCATAGTGTAGCCCATGTGTCCTAGTGGAGGGGGGGTCTCAGCACCGCACAACTCCAGAGACTGCTCCACTGGTTTCCCCCCAAGAAAATTTCCAAATAAATTTTTATTAATACTAACAGTACCCTCTCGAATTCCTCCAAGCGTCCCGGAAAATGTATGTATTCACACTTGGTAGAGATTTCTACATAGTCACGACCTGGTCTTAAAGTTCTCGACTCTTGGGCTCAGTCAGGTGACACTGGTCCTTTGTGTCCCAGCTCTGGAGTAACCACTTCTGCTTGCCCTGGGCGGCCAGTGGAGGCGCGCTAGCGTCACGGTTCCTTTTGAGTGCCACTTTTCCCAGTCTTGATTTGTCACTCTTCAGCAAGGTCTGTCTTTGTAGGTGTATTGCCTCAGGACTATCTGGTTCTGACAGCGCGGTGCTGACCCACATTTTTTCTCTAACTCTGGTACCAATGTCTCAAGGCAACGTGAGAACCCAAGACTGGAGCAGGAGATTTCAAAGGGATCTTCAAACCATTCATCATGACCTTTATCACACCCTGGAGAGAATATGGCAGGCAGCTTCCAAGGCCACACTGTCAGACACTAAACTCAAGCACTGCCTTGATTGATGAATAGAATATAGTTTTTTTTTTAGAAATTACCGAACTGTTTTCTTCCTTAACTTTAGTTCTTGTAAAATCAGTTGAAAATCAATGGTGATGGTCAGCGATGCCCTGACTTTCATATTCTCCATTATTGCATCAAGAAGGGCATAGGAATGGAGGGGAGGAGGGTGATATCACCTATTTTATGGGGGTCAAAATTTTGCTTCTTGCCCCCATTAGTTCTACTCATACATTCTGACCTCACAGTAATAACACTCATCTTTAAAATTCCACTTCTGCCTGGGGATGGTGGCTCAAACTTGTAAACCCAGCACTCAGAAGGCCAGGTAGGAGGATCACGAGTTTGAGGCCACCCTGGCCTACCTAGTGAATTCCAGACCGGCTTGTGCTACAGAGTCAAAAGGAAGTCCACTGCAGGGCTACTTCAACCTACACAGTCCTTTGGCCTTGGGTAGAAAAGAGCAAAAGGAGAAGTAGTCTGTAGAACGGATAGACTTTGGGGATCCCTTGGGGGAGGGACTCAGAGAAGGAAGAGTTAGTCTCTGATTATTGCAAGCAGTGCAGCTGCAAGAGTGAGCCAAGAAATCCTTCTAGGACCCGAGCAGATGTGTGTTAGAAATGATTAATGGGAATAAGGAGAGGGAAAGAGGGTCGACACTGAGGAATGCGCGTGGAAAGAGGGGCAGGAGGCAGCAGAAAGGGAGTGTTTACCCTTTATTTGGGTAGTAGAGAGATGTCAAATGAAGGAAGGGAAGAGAGACGGAGTGCAGATAAGGTGTACAGACTCGGGAGGGGGCAGGCAATTCCCCTATGAAATAGTACATTGTCATTTTAAGAGACTTCATTCCTTCAGCTCAATGCAGTCAGCATGGACAGGGATAGTGGGGCCAGACAGTATGCTGTCCAGGCCAGGCCTGCTTCCTGCGTCTGGGCAGTGAGTAGTACACACTCCACAGCATACACAGAGGCTAAGGACACACTTTGGGGTGCTGGTGAGGGCAACAGGCTTTCTTTGAATCTATTCAATTTCCTTCTGAGAGAAAAATGAAAAAAAAACAAGCCAAAACCATACTGAGCTAGGCCGAAGGCCTAATTAAAACACTTACAGATGATTATTAAAATCACTATTTGACATTTACTTAGCAAAATTGTTACCCCATACAGAGCACTACACTGGGCCCCAGCTGACTGAAAGGAAGTTCAGTTTTCAAAGGAATGACTTGCCACCTGGGACAGAATATGACTCATTAATCAACTGGACCGTGTTTACTGAGGGCCAGCTGTGGGCAAAGTATTGCATTTGAGCGTGGTTAAAAAGTCCCTGTAAAATGTCGCAGTACAGGGTCTATAGGACAAGTCTTCCCTTTGCAAAAGTGTGGCAGATGTATGGGACCTTATTCGCCAGCCTTTCACTGGTTGCCCAGGGAATGAGGAACCGTGGTTAAATAGGACAGGGTTAAAGGCTATTTAAGGCTGTTTCTATGACATTGTGGTAAAGAATGATCTGCATGCTACTCATTCCGTTTTCCTTCTATTACACAGGATCTCATAATGTAGCTCAGACTGAACAAGAACTCATGATGTCCCTAGCAGGAATTGTGTGTTTGATTTTATGCTATACTCCCATAATATTTGGATGCTGGAGGCAGCCCAGCTAGGTCTGAGAGTGAGGAATGGGTTTGTTAGTCACTTGAAGATCCTGGATCCTGAGGAGCCAAGCACAGGGAGACAGGTCACTGGGAGACAGGTCTTTAAAGCATGCTGCTGCAGTGACTCTGAACACAGGAGGAAGTTACCCTCCCTCCTTCGATTCAGTTTTTCCATGCATAAAATCTAAGAGTGGCCATCTCAGACTCAGGAGGTCACGGGCAAGCAATCCATGTCACACCCGGAGTGTTAGGACAAAGAAAGTCCCAGGTAAACAGTGGCTGTGATACAGTGTACTCTGCCTCTCAGCCTAGACTGGCAATTCTGTTGAAGTGTGGCAACAGATCCCCCTTCAGCCTCTAGCCCAAAGTATTCTTTTTTTTTCTTAATGTTCCTCAAAAGCTATGGCGGCGGGTCGGGGTGGGGGGAGGCCTTTAGAAAATTGTGAATATTTATAGATTTTTTTTTTTTTTTACCATTTTGATTTACATAAAATTTGCCACCCAGGAAAAAAAAAATGCCTGAGTCAGGTGGAAAGGGAGAGGTGTCGGATTTGTTGTGAGGGGTTAATGGCTAGTTTTCACTCCTTGCCGGGGCGGAATTGCTTGAATGATCACCTCTCTGCATAACACTCAAACCCTAATGGCAACAACTTGAAGTAATATCTCACTGGGTAACTATTTACATTTTTTTTTTTTTTTTTTTTTTTTTACAAGCTGTAAGAACTCTACAGAGTCTGTCTTGTAGAGAACTTGGTTTTCTTTCTCTGTCTTCAATATCTTTCAGCAGCTGGCAATTACTGCCTTGGCCAGAAGCCCTGATTTAGCAGGCGAACTCTGGGCTCTGAAGGCATTTTCTCAGCTGCCCCACCCCAGATTTCAGACACTGCCCGGGGCATGACGGGGTCACTAAGGACTGATGGCCAGCCAGCCTCACAGGGAGACTGCTTGGTCCTCACAGTTCTGTCATTATGGTGTCCCAGGGAGTCTGTCTTTCCTTGCATTTTGTTTTACTTCCCACAGGACTCTGGATGAATATTTTAATTCTCACTCTCTATGTCCTTACTGGCTAGCTGTGTTTGACCGTCAAGGCGGTAGCTGACAATGTTCTAAGCACTTTGCACACACTGTTTTGATTCACCCCTGCAGATTTTCTGGAAGTAGGTTAGCCCTAACCACAGAGGAAGACACGAAACCCAGAAAGGTTAAGCAGTTGGTGCAGCTCCAGGGCAGTCTGTGCCCAGTGATTTCTCTCCTCTCTACTTTTTTTTTTTTTTTTGGGCTGAGTCGGCTCCTCCTTCTTCTTTTTTCCCTCATTCATTCCCTCCTCTGTCTCTTCTCTCCTTTCCTTGTAGTAGTAGGGACTCAAACCTAGGACATTGTTCATGCTAGGCATGCACTCTGAGCTGTAACTCCAGCCCTAAATGCATATAAGAGCGTTACAGATTCAGAGCTATTTATTTATATCTCTTCTCACCGTGTTCATGAAAAATTTAAGGTAGAGAACTGTAGTTTATGAAATGTTGACTATATAACCATATGAAAAGAATCCCCCATGCAATTTTGGAGGAAGATCTTGCTATATAATCCAGACTGGCCTTTGAACTCACTATCCTCCTATCTTAACCTCGAAAATCCACTGTATGTGTGCTTGAGGATTGTATGGGTGGAGGTCACTGGACACGACAGAGCATTAGCTTTCTCCTTCAGAATGTCAGCCCCGAATATCGAACTCAGATGGCTAGACATGGTTGCAAATGCCTTTACCCACTGAGTCATATAGCCGTCCCCCCCCCTCAGTGAGTTTTTATGTTCTTCTGCTCACAACAAATTTCGGAGTTATTTTGGGCAAGTTTTATTATCCCTTGTGACAGATGAAGGCACAGATTCTAAGAACCAAAAGTTTGAAAGTCCCACAGTAAACAGTGGTAGGGGTCGGGGATGAAGTAAGTAAGTTTTGAACTCCTTCCGGTTGGCCTATTAACTTCCATCAACTCCATTTCCCTGTGATGGGAGTGGGGGGGGGGAAGCGGGGGAGGGGAGAGGGGAGTGGCAACTCCCGATAAAAAGAGGGGGCATTAACTCCTTTTTCTCCCCCCCAGGAATTTCCTTTAGAGCAGTGGCAGGAAGAGGGACCGAAGGAAATGTAGACCACCATTATCTTCAAGCCTCTTCTTTTGATTCAGGCCTTTGAGCTGGGTTCTTTGAAGAAGTGTTTCCCCTTATCTCCCATCAGCCCCAGGGAGCCGAAGGGGCCTGGGTCAGGGGGATGCGGTAGGGTAGGTGTGCTTTTGAAGTCTGCCTTCCTGGCTTGCTCTGTCCTCAAACATCAGCCTGGGCATTCATTCTCGATTACTTTCATCCACTTAAGGCCTGCATGTTTCTTAGAAACTCCCCAATGGATGTTGGGGATCAGACTGAGGGTCTTGCACAGGCTAGATAATTGCTCAAATCCTGAATCCTGGAACTTCTCTTTTAAGCTGCAAATACTGCTGGGAGGTATCTCACTCTTGTTAACAGCCTGCACTCAGGCGGAGATAGCGGACTGGGAGGGTTGCATGTAAAGCAACATTTACTGAGCACTGACTGGATACCAGATACTGCTCTGAGTACCTTGCAGGTACTAGTTTATTTATTTTCCACAGCAAATCAATCAGGGGTACTGCTGTGGTGCGTTTCTTATTATTGTGAGGGCGCTCAGGCCTAGAGAGGTTAAACAATTTCTCAGGTTATACAGCCAGGAAATGGTAGAGCTGATGTTGTAGTGCAGGTAGGTGGCTCCTGCAGGCCTGAAGGGAAAGGAGTTTGCTCAAGGTAGGGAAAAAACCAAACCAAACCAGAAAGCAGCAGGACACACCGAAGACAAATTACTTTCATAATTTTCTAAAGGGTTGCTCACTTCCACTGGGATTACCCTTCATCCTGAGAAATGAGAAATAGGGTAGAAAGGAAACTGAGGCTGAGAAAAACGTGAAGAAAACATCCATTCATCTGTTTAATTGGATTGGATTGATTAATTCAGTGAATCATGCTCTCAATGGCTATTTATTGACCACTTGGTAGGTGTGGGCCTGGGGCAATCCCCAGAGGATAAAGACAGACCCTGTGTGGGAGTCCAGGCTTCTATCTCTCTGATGCTCCTTCCCTATCTCAGGAAAGGGATGCAGACCTTTTCTTTGAGCATCACGTGGGTCGAGATAAACTAAACACAAACGTGATAGATTAAACAATGAAAACCCGGAGAGGCCCGGTCTTAACTCCTACTTAATGTCTGGTGTAGTTTGAATATGGAATATTCATAAAGACTTATGTGTTGAAGGTTTGGTCCCAAGGTAATGTTCAGAGGTGAGCCTTTTGGGGAGAAAGTAGATCATGAGGACAATGACTTACCAAAACACTTGAAGGTCTGTGTGTGTGTGTGTGTGTGTGTGTGTGTGTGTGTGTGTGTGTGTGTATGTGTGTGTGTTAGGGTGCCCATCGATGCCAGAAGAGGATGTCAGATCCCCTGGAACTGATGTTACAGATGGTTGTGAGTCACCCAATGTACTGGTGGATGCTGGGAATTGAACTGAGGGTCCTCTGCAAGAGCAGCAAATGCTCTTATCCCCTGAACCATTTCTCCAGCCCTAATCAATGGCTTTATCAGTTGGTTAGTTTATAATTCTGTGGTTTTTTTTTTTTTTTCAGAGGGTGGAGAAGACCAGAAGGCAGAGATTAGTTGGAGAGAGCAGGTTTCTGGAGACTCACCCTGTCAGGGGATATCCTGCCCTACCTAGTCCATTCTCTGTCCATTCCACTTCCTGGTTACCAGGAGAGCAGTGTCTTGTTGTGCTACAAGTTTTTTTTTTGTCATGATATTTGATCTTAATTCATACTCAGAGTAAAGGAACCAAGCCATCATGCACTGAAACCTTTGAACCTGCAAGGCTTCAAAATAATTTTTTTCAAAATAAATATTTCACTTTGGCTATTATTTATTTATTTTGTCTCAATGATGGAATACTACCTCAATCTCTTAAGTAACATGCATTTCCCTCCCCCCTTTTATCTTGCTATATATTGCAATAACAAGACTATATATCTTGCTACATAATTCAGGCTGGCCTGGAATTTTCTTATGTAGTCCAGATTAGCCATGCAACACATGATCTTCCTCCTTCAAGACCCTTAAGTACTGAGTCTATAGGTGTGTGCCTGATAACTCAAAGGTAAATTCAGATTTTTACTAACATTTACTAAATACTGTTTGTGAGTGCAGATACCATCATAGGGGTGGTTGGACACTTATCACTTAAGTATAAGGGGACGCATTAACAAGAGTGAAAGAATTCTGCAATGGGAAGCAGGGATCACACCTACCCCACTGTGTCCCTTCTCATTTTGCCTATGAATTATCAACAGTTGGAACCAGTGGGGCCCAATGATCCAACAGAAACTCTGGGTGGGCAGCAGTTGGTGCATAGCTCAGTTGTGCAGAGCCAATATCATCTACTTTTGATCTTCCTCAAGAGATTTGGCCATGAAGATCATGATATTTGTGTGACCTTTCCTTCAAATTTGTTGAGTGTGCAGCTTCCTAAGCCATACTGCTCCAAACAGAATCATGCAAAAAAAAAAAAAAAAAAATGAATGCCAGGTCCATGGGTGTGCACCTGAAATCCTGGCATTCTGAAGGCTGAGGCCAGAGAATCTTGAATTTGAGTCTGACCTGGGCTATGGAGCAATATCTTGACTAATAATAATAATAAATTAATTAAAACATTAGCACAAATAAAGTTTCTCATATAATGGCTTGGTTATTGCAACTAGTATTGGATAAAAAATGAATTACATGATGTCAGAAAAATTTAGGGAGTTTTGATTTTGATGCCCCTCCTCCCTCTGCCTAGAGAAGGACTCTAGGATCAGAGTCTCAATCAAACCTATGCTAAAGTAGAGAGGCCATTCAGAGCAGGTGTGTGTGTGTGTAGTGGGATTATGATATGTTGTAAATATTTGTCCCGCTTACTATTTTAATAAAAAACACTGATTGGCTGAAGGCAGACAGGAAGTGTGGGCGGGGCTACCAGATTAGAAAACTGGGAACATCTTAGAACAGACACAGACATCAGACACAGAGTCGCCTGAACTGCCAGGAGATGCAGAGGAAATGCTGCTGAGAAAATGTATAGAGCCGCATGGGTGAACAGGATAAGAAAGATGGGTTAGTGTAAGACTAAAGAGCTAGCAAGTTATATGCCTGGGCTGATCAGCATAAAAAATAATACAAGTGTGATTATTTGGGCCTAAGCGACAGTGTGGCTAAGAGTGTGTCCAAACCTCTAGTCTAGATCAAAAAGTCTAAACCAAAAACCTTTTACAACATGTATGTATGTGCTTTAAAAGTGGCTTAAACTTGCTTTTTGTTGAAAAAAAAAAATAAGGGTGTGTGTGTTCATTTATTGACTATGAAGAGCATTTCCATGGCACATCATCCTGAGGCTGTAAGATGGAGTTGTAAGATCTGGTCATGTGACCCCACTCCATTGCATCCCAGCATAGAATTTGTTGGCATTCAGAGGCTGGTCATTCATTAGCAAATACGTATCTATTCAAACCTCTCCCTTTATTACAGAAATTGAACATAGTACACAATTTATTCTGAACTTTAAGAAAACATGTAGAGATCTTACAATGAGTGTATGTGTCTTATTTAATTTTCCCGACCTCTTCCATGGTGCTGTCATGCGATGTGCCTGATTTTATTTAACTAGCTCTCTAAGAATAGATATTTAAATTTACTATTTACATTCAGTTCCTGTTTGTGTGTGTGAATGGATTTCTGGGAAGCTGAGGCAGGCAGATCACTTGAATTCAGTCAAAGCTTACACTTCACAGTGGTGGAAAGAAAGGTTAGGGATGGTTAGGGCCTCTGGATAAATTTAACTCCAGGATGTCAAAATAAAGTTTCAACAAGACCCCCAGTTCCTGCTGACTACACGTTTCTTGACTGTCTGACCTATAAACTAAAGAACTTTCTGTAGGTATCTTCGGTGTTTGTCAAGATCTGATGTTGATAGTTAACACAACTGTTTTATGTTAAACTGTCTGCTTTTCTCATCAATAGTCTTAAATAAACTAACATACAAATGACTGAAAACTAAGTGACTCTCCAAACAGCTCTTAGTCTCTGTTGTATTACTATCACAGGATATATGAGCTTAGTAATATACACTGGAAAGAGGTTCAGTTAAGCCCACAGTATAGAGACAGATACTAACTCACATGGCTCTAGCCCTTCTCCTTACCCACTTGCCCAGCTGTATGACATCATGGGAATAATATGCGTGAGGAGAGAGCACATGGTTATACCGGATGCCAAGAAAGACTGGGAACCCATGAGAATGGCATTAAACCCTTCTAATCATACAACTCCAGAGAGCTTTTAGATCCCCCCTCTTAAGGGTCCCATCACTTCTTAACATTATCACACCAAGCACCCAATTCCCAGCAATAAACAATAAACCATATCTAAAGACAATAAACCATATCTAAACTACCCCAACAGCCAGACTTGAAAAGCCACAGTAGTTAAAAGCTGAGTAGAATGGGACCCTTTCTTCCCATGCGACGCTGGAGCTGAACAGGCTCCCACAGGTCTGTCCTCTATCTACACTGTGAATTTTTCACCACTGCAGTCAAAATGCATAATGATGATTTTATTTATGACAGGAGACATGTTTTAAAACAGTTGTTTTAAAACAGCTGACAGAGAGGCAAGATGGGAAGCAACAGGAAAGTGCGATTTTTTTTTTTTTGGAGAGGAGAGGGGGATGGGGTGCTGGCAAAGAAGAGCAGGGTTTTCCTTATTGAAGTTGGAATTCATCTTTTATTCCTTGAGCAGATAAAGAAAATCATCCAGGAAGGAAGTAGGGGTGAGGGCATTGCATAATGACAGTTCTCAGAGACTTGGGCAATTAGCTGCTGGCTTGCTTCAGCTGCCTCTTACTGGGACCTTTCAAAGGAGAGAATACGGTAGGAGAGTGTCGGGCAGCGAGGGTGTGTGTGTGTGTGTGTGTGTGTGTGTGTGTAAGTCCAGCCTCATATCTCCATGTGAATGCAGGCATCAGCTCTGCAGAATACTGGGAACTTTAGATCTCTGCCTTCCACATAGTGCTTCCTAGGCTAGGCCAAGAAGGCAAGACAGACACCTCAGGATGGCAAGGGAACAGTAAACGGATGACTCACTGAGGACCCTGTGTGCTAGGGAAGAGAAACAGCCTTCTCGGACTTCACTTAAAGAAAAATAGCTTTAGATAAGCGGGGGATGTACTCACTCATTAGTGGACTCTAAACAAAAAAGCAAAAAGCAAAGCATGTCCAAGCTGCAAACCACAAACACTGAACAGCTTGGGATCTGAAACACCTTGGATCCCATTCCTTCCAGAGGAGCACCTGTCCCAATCTTGATGTTGGGGTGAGGAAAGCAGATCTCCTTGGAGTGGGTGCTGAACTAAGCCACCTTGGGACCTTGGGACCTCCTACCCTTGCTGGAGAGGAGATAAAGTGATGGAGAGAAGAGTAAGTGATTGGGAGGGGCAGGAGGGGGAAGGGAGCTTGAACAAGGATATACATGAATAAAAAAATATGACTTTATTCATAATAAATTAAAAAAAAGAAAAATAGCTTTCCTGTGGCCAAACAATGGGAGTCACTTTCTCCCCATAGCCTTTCCCCCCTGAAAGTCTGGGGGGGAAATTATTATAGAGAATAATCACAGACTTAGCATTGTTTACCTCTGCAAAGAGAGAAGAATAGAAATATCAAGAATGCCCAAGGAAGTTAGTTAGAAAAAAAAGAGCCCAGGGCAGGGGAAGAAGAAGAAGAAGAAGAAGAAGAAGAAGAAGAAGAAGAAGAAGAAGAAGAAGAAGAAGAAGAAGAAGAAGAAGAAGAAAATGTTTCCATTATAATGATAAAATAAATAAGTAATTAAATAAAAAAATAATCCCTGATAGGGATGATAGGACCAGGACCAGGTTTGGAAAGGAATTTGAACACTCCTAATATCCTTATTAAAACTTGTTTCTTGTGGGTTGGCATGAACCAGAAGCTGCTGCTCCTCCACAGAAAGATCTCAGCTATTTCTCTCCAGCTTTGTGGTGTGATCAGGTTGACCCAGGATACACTTGACTAACCTTACAAGTTCATCTCGTCCCAGAAGAGCCACCATTCAGCCTTGAGTGGTAAAGGCAGTAGGAAATACACAGTGTGCTTGGGAACCATGCTTGGTGACCTCAGCTCATACCAGGGCAGCATGGGTAATTGAAGCAGTCGGCCAGCTTCTTCCTTGAGGACACAAACTCAGACCTTAGCAACCCTCCCCCATTTCTCTCTGCAAGCAAAGCAGGAGATTCATTGCTTATACCCCAGCACTTTGTGCCAAGTAGGAGGCTGTTAATATCCCCCCATCCCTTGTGAATTGGATTACTTAACACATCTTTTTGGAGATGTCAGCAGTTTAACAGAGGCAATAAGTCAGGGCTGCCCCTGTGTTTTATTTTTCTGCCAGTATTTAGTTAATTAAAGAATGCAAATTAAAACACCTTAATTTATATAATATCAATATCAACGCCTTAAAACATTTGGCATAACTATGCTGGCACGTCCCTTACATAAACTCCAGAGAGATACTAATAAAAATGAAAAGAGCTGTAAATCAACTTTAATTTATTCATTTTTGTTTGGTATGAAAGCATATGCCAAAATCAGGTTATTTATGAATGTCTATTAACAATAGGTATTTTCTTTTTACTGGTTACAAATGACAAGAAAGCTTTGCAGAGGGATATGGGTTTTAATTTTGAATTATTTCAAAGTATATTTAGGCTCTGATCTCTAAAATTTATACTTTTGCTTTCCCATCTACAGTCAAAAATAGATTTTAGATACTGAAAAACATACCCAACTTAAGAACATAGCCTCAACCTCTCTGAAGGTTGCCTGCAACCATTTGCGGAGATAGAAACACACGCAATACATCCTGTGGTATATGAACTGCAGGTGAGATAAAAGGCTGCTGATAGGTATCTGGCTTCTCAAATATTCCATTAAGAGATTATCTCACAGAGGGCTCAGATTTAAACAGCATCAGAAGGGATTTGGTGTGTGGTTGCTTTCTTGGGAGCCGTGGAGATGAACTGCATATACATGAATGAAGTGCCAAACATTGGTTTCTCATCTCTGCCTCTTGGGCTGATACTGCTTGCTCTCTTCTGTGGATCTGAGCCTAGGGCTTTTTTGTTCAGCCCCAGAAGAGCAGTAGGCTCTACTCTTGGGTACCAAGTGGTGGCATGCTCTCTGTCTTTCCTTTGTCAAAGCTCCCTTCCGTATCCAACCTTCAGCTGAAACTTTACTCAATGTCTCAACACATGTGGTGAAGTGACCAAGATACCACCATCTTGTTCTCATCTTGCCTTCCCCTGCCCCCCTTTTTTGTCTGCTTAGGCACTATTTGCAAGCCCCAAGTCCCAGAGCAGTCATGTCTGCCTTGGCAACACGTTCAAGACTTTCCCTGAATCTGACCATTGCGGAGATATATAACCCAAACAACTGATGTGTTCTACCAAAACAAATGCTATTAGGTTTCCCTGGCCTACACCTGACAGTGATGTCATTGTGAGTTTTGCCTTTTAGAAATATTGTACCCTTGAGCTTTTTTTTTTTTCCCAAGCATTCTTTTGGGGAAGACCCTCTCTTTGTCCTGGCTAATAAAGGACTCTAATTGAGTCACATATGCAAGGTGGTCTGTAAAAAACATGAACTATAACAGTGGGAAGGAGAAATTTTAGAAAGAAATTTGTCCACTCTGAAATGTGCCACTGGATCCTGACAGACCCAAACAAATTCACCATGGCCCTCCAGTGCCCACACAGACAAGCTTGAAAGACAAATGGACTTTCTGCATTTTACCATGACATTTAACACCCAAGGCTCTCAGTGGTCGAAGGAGGGAAGCCAAGAGTATGCTGTGGCCATGGAGACATGCTAGGCCATCCCTCAGGAGTGTACACATGTGTTCTACATTCCCTTGTGACACTGTGGGCAGAGTTCTGTTTCTTCCCTTGATGAATGTCATCATTTAAAAGCCGATCTTAATTTTTATATTTATTTATATCCCTCCCACCTCCATAAAAGATTTGAGGTCGCTTACAATTCAAAATGCAGATACTGTAAAATCTGAAGCCATTAACAGAAAAAGTAAAAAGATCAGAGCCAAGTACAAAGGGGGGGGGGGAAGGAGAGTAATTATACCAGAGGGGGAAAAACTTAGATTAAAGAAAGCTGATGCAATTGAGAACAAAGCACAGCTCTGAACTCCCTGGTAGCTTGGTGGGCGGCTGCCAGCTCTTAAAATAACTATAGATTATTGCACCTCAAAGGCAGGTTTAATGTCCTACTGAGGACTCACTGGCTGTGGGAGCTTCATCAAATCACTTCATCTCTCCTGGTTTCTGTTTCCTCATCGGAAAGACCGGATTATCCCACTCATCATAGTGCGCTCGAGAAAATGCAGTTCACAGCCCCAAGAACGGCACTCCCACAAGCCCACAATGTGTGTCTGCTATAGTTCCTAATATTTTAATTAATTCTTGGGGGGCATATTTCAAATTCTAGCATTTCTGACACTGATTTAATGAAAGCATAGCGTCGTGGATTATTTGACACCATTTTTCTTTCTTATTGGATCTAAAATAACAGTGCATTGTGGGATAGATGAAATAGGTTATTAGTGCACCCAGGCTCCTGTAAAAGCTTTCTAAAGCAGGTGCTGATTTTGTCCCATTTGAGAGGTAAGAAGACTGAAACATAGCAAATATAAATGGTTTCTCTCAGGGCTGTAGCTAGTAAGCAGTAGAGCTATTGGACCCCACAGCTACACTTACTGCTTTTCAATATATTATTTCAGCAACAAACACAACAAAACTTTCTCTCTTGGGACATGGAGGGGGGGGAGTTGTAGTAGAAAGGTAAGTGCTTACCCCGAGGGGCAGGCTTTTCAGTGAGAGTACCAGCCATGAACACGTCATCATCTCAGGGTGCTGAGTGTATCAATGCAAATGAACTCACGTCATAGGGAAGAGCAGGGAAAGATGATTCATTTCACCCAGCCTGCCTGAGAGCTTAGCCCTGTGTAGGAAATGCCCTTCCAGCAGGTCAGAGAGAGATGGATGCATGATTGCTTGGCTCTGTGTTTTGACTTCTGCTTGGGATTTCAGATGAGCAACCCCAGCAGACACTGAATATAAGCACAGGTTCTCAGCCCATGGCCATTTATCATATAATTGACAGAGAAAGCTGACATGTAGGTGTTCTCAGGCAAGGTTGGAAAGTTAGCTCTAAGGTGGAGACCATGTAAGAGGCTTAGCTCCCTAAGGTCCCCTTTACAGAGGCTGGAGGGGCAGAGAGACAGGAAGCCGGGCAGAGAGAGACAGGAAGCCGTGCAGAGGAAGAAAAGTGGAAGAGAACTAGACAAACCACCATCTGAAGTAGTGAAATGCAGCTTCAAAGGGAATGAGATGGTTAGGATGTAGCTCTGTGCCAGAACACTTCCTTAGCACACACAGGATCCTGGGTTCGATCTGAAGAACCCTTCAAAGAATGAGAAAATAGTCTTCCCACGAAAGTGGAGTGGGAGGGGCCGGGACAACCTGAAGTGAGGATGCGTGAGTTTGAGAACTAGCTGTACAGCTTCGGGGCAAATTATCCACAGTCTCTGTTTCCTCATTTGGCTAATGGGCATCGGAACACCTCAGTGACTTAGCTCACATAGTTGTTAAAAGATCAGTTAAGAAAGATAACAGATGCAGGAGCACTTTTCAAATGAAGTAATGCTGAGTGCATTGCAGTTGTTATCATTGTCTTTATTCCTAGGCAAGGACCAGCTGTGTGAGCCTGGACACGTTCCTTCAGGGAAACAGAAGAATGCTGGTTACAGGACTTGCCCAGTGATGGGGGCAGCCCACAGAGGAGGTTAATTTGAGCTCAAACCTTTTCCTGGCTGCTGTCTCTTTTGTCTGACCCTGTGAAAAGGTTTGGGTTTCACCAAGAGGTTTCTCTTCTCAAGTTCTCAGATTCTGCCTTGCAGTGGGGTCTACAAACCGACTGGGTAGAAGCACCTCTGACCTTGCCTTCTCTGGCAATAAGGGAAATTTAGCAGCTAATAAATCCGGACTTCATAAACCATACCAAACCCAGTCACTCCAAAGCAAACACATTTTCACAACATTTCCCTGATAGGTTAGCTGTAAAATGTTAAACTTGAGTAAAGTCCGCATTATGTGAATGATCTTCTAGACAAAATGAGTACAGAAACAGTGAATTTACAAATGTGAGTTCCAACACCCCCAGTGAATGTCTGAGATTTTACACATAGGCATCTGTGTCAGGGTTGAATATAAAGTAGGCATGTAAGAGATGAACAACCACAAATAATAAAACAGGACTGTGATAATATAAACAAACGTTCTTTAAAGCTAACGAATTGCTTATTGCTAGAATTATCCATTTAATGGTTTTAGACAGGTTTTCCACAGGTAAGTAATGAGGGGGGGGGAACTGCCTACAGGAAGTAGATAGAGTTGCCTACAGGTAGAAGGGGTTTTTGGTAGAGGGTTGGTCTTGGCATTCAAGATCTGAATGGTCTGCAGGGCCTAGCAGCCTGGGAACGGAATGGGGGAGGGCACTGGTGTTCACAGGGACACTAGATGTGGGTCCCACCTTTTCTGGCCTTCCCTCTGAAGGACAAGGAAGGAGGAAGTGGGAGGAGAAGGAGGAGGGGAGGAAGGGGCCTGGGAAACATAAAGAAAAAATAAGACGGAGGAAGTAGAGGAAGGAGGAGAAAGCATGGAACACAGCCTGCCTTGGCAACGAGGGGAGAACAAAGTAGCCATTTGCACACTGAGGGTGCCCCCGGAGGGACCTTTCCCCAGACCAACACTCTGCTCTACATCGCTAGCCTTTCTGGAAGATACAAGGCCTTCCGAGCAGGGCCTGCCTTCTCTGGCAGCAGACAAAAGGCCATTTCTGAGTTACTCAGAAAATGTGTTACTTTGCCAGAGGGTCGGGTAAGGGCTGCCCGGGCCAATGCTGGCCCAGGGTAGAGCTGGTGGAGGGGGCCTGTCAGTCACTAGGAGCCCGCGTGAAAGGGGCCCCTTGTCAACTTCCCCTGCCTTTGAAGTGACTGGGATGGAGGTGCTCAATTAAAAGCCCATCAGTCTGTAAGTAAATCAACGCCTATCAGGCTTGTCACATCAAACAAACGATTATTACCCCAGCCCGCCCACCCCATTAATCTGGCTGTTCCCTCTTGACGGCTCAGGGTCAGGGCGGTGTAAATCCTGTACTGGATTCCAGCCACCTGGATCGGGATGAAAGCTCGCAGGCATTTCCCAGGGCCCCTGGAAAGAGGGCAGAGGAGGCACAAGGGGTGGTGAGGAGAGACACAAGACATCAGGGAGACAGAGGGAAATCAAAGAGTGACAGTGCAATACCAGAGGGAGAGTGCTGAGACACGTGCTGTGAAACTCAACCCAGAGTGTTATGGACACTTACATACACACTTCCAGAAGACAAGATGTTCTGGATGGAATTCTTAGACTTAGGATCGGAGTCCCGAGCCAGAGAGTGGATTCAAGGTCAAGGTGATTTTCTTTATTTCTCCTCATGGGTCACTTGGTCAAGGGAAAAAAAAGGTGGTGGAGACCATATAGGAAAGAGTCCATTCCCTGTGTAAGGCATCAGAACTGTCGCAGGTGGGACCCAAGGTGGAACAAACAGGACATATTAGCTCAGTGATTCTCAACCTTACTAATGCCATGCCCCTTTAATACGGACCCTCATGTGGTGACCATCAACCATAAAATTATTTTGTTGCTACTTAATAACTGTAATTCTGTTATGGTTATGAATCATCAATATCTGATATGCATACAGGACATATGATACAGGACTCCTGTTAAAAGATCCAAAGATGTCAAGACCCAAGGATTGAGAACTACTGCCTTAGACCCTAGCCACATCGGCCCAAGTCTCTGAGAAACACTTTGTTCTGGTTAAGTTCTCCGAGGTTCTGTGTGCTGGTTCATGGTTTCCTTTCTACTCCTGGGATCAAGCTCTTGGCTTTCCTCACTGCGAATAGGAGAAACCTGTGGGTAGGAGAAAGGGTCACAGAGTTTGAAAGACAGGCCAGTGGTGTGAGGGAGGAACTGAACCACATTTCAGGCAATCACAAGGCAGACTTATTGGGGGGGAAAGGAACCGACTGGTCCCTTTTCAAAAGGTTGCCTCAGAGATGCTCCACTGACTTGTGACAGCCCACATTTAAAAATGGCGGCCGCTTGCCCTTAAAGCTTTTTTGACTTACTTGAGCAGAGCCTTGCCGATTGCGTTCAACTCTTACTACACAAATGACAAACATTCTTGAAGTTACTGAAATAAATTTTATTCCTATGTCCAGTTCTGGGGTGGTGAGAATTGCCCACAGCACATCCTGTAGACAGGCTGCATCAGTCAGCTTGCTGCACTGTGAGAAAAGGGCCCAGGGAATCAACTTGTAAGAAGAAAAGATTCATAGGTTCACAGCTTCAGAGGTTTCTGTATATAGTCATTTGGCCCGACTGTTTGGGTGGGTGGGTTGTGATGAAGCAAAGAATGAGCCATAATGAAGGATTTCCTTCCTTTATTTAAAGGAAGGGAAGGGACCAGTCTTAATACATCCTTCAAGAGAATGCCCCCAGTACCTTAATTTCCTTCTATCAGGCCCCATCTCTTTTATTTTATCTTATTTTTGAAATTTTTAAATTTAACTTTATTTGATGTACATTGGTGTTTTGCCATGGGTCCCCTAGAACTGGAGTTAAACAGTTGTGAGCTGCCATGTGGGTGCCGGGAATTGAACCCAGGTACTTTGGAAGAGCAGCCAGTGCTCCTAACCCCTGAACAATCTCTCCAGGCCCCAGGCCCCATCTCTTAAAGATTCTGCCACCTCCAAAGAGTGCCATGGGCTGGTGGCCAACCCTTTGTACATGGGCCTTTGTAAGGGATTTAAAATCCAAGTCGTAACATAGGCCACACCCCAACCACGTGTGGCTTTCTCTCAAATGTTCTCGAGGAGCCAATGTTCATCATGCCGATGTGAACTAATTTGTCCTGTCATCAAGACCCAGAAGCACACAGTGCCTTTGTTATCTGTGATGATAGACACAATGAGGCTTTCCCCAGAGGTGAGGAGGAATCATGTATAAATATAGTGTGGTTCTGTGCATTCTTCACAGCCCTACTGTGCCTCTTGTGAGGAGCACAGTTCCCACATCATCTAACCAGAACTTTACATTTAGTGGACACTTACAGCCTGCGGGTCCCTTTCTAAATCTTTGGAATGCAGCAGTGAATATGATGCATGGGAATCTTTACAAAGAACTTGTGTGTTTGAATCTTCCTTGTCGTGTATGCACTCATTAAGCAGATGTTTGCAAAACATCTTTGGGGTCTTAGTCATTTGTACAAGAAGTCAAAGAAGAATTGGAAAGACATTCTGTCTTCCTGGAAGAAAGTGGCAGCTTAGGAATATTTAACTGTGCAAAAGTGCATTGCATTTGTTTATGCTGCATTTATTTAATTAAGTGAAAATATGTTGCTGTTTTACCTTGGCCTGTCTAAGGCACCTGATTGGTCTAATAAAAAGCTAACTGGCTAACTGCTAGGTAGAAGAGAGATAGGTGGAGCTGGTGGGCAGAGAAAAGAAGAAGAAGGAGGAGAATGAGAGAAAAAGAGACACCTGGGCCAGGCAGCCAGCCAGGAGAAGCAGGAAAATAGGACATACAAAAGGAAAGAAGGGGGGCTGGAGAGATGGCTCAGTGGTTAAGAGCACCGTCTGCTCTTCTAGAGGACCCGGGTTCGATTCCCAGCACCCACATGGCAGCTAACAACTGTCTGTAGTTCCAGTTCCAGGCAAACACCAAGGCAAATAAATAAATAAATAAAGTTGTTTAAAAAAAAAATGGAAAGAAGGGTAAAAGCCTCCCACTCCTCAAACAAAATGTAGATGAAGAGGAACAGGTTAAATTAAGTTATAAGAGCTAGTGGGACAAACATAAGGCATTCATAACTAATATTAACTCACTATGTCTTTATTTGGGAGCTGGTTGGTGGCCTAAAAGAAAGCCAGCTGCAAGTCACAGCTAATGGAATTTAACTTGGTGCCTCTTGAGTTTGTTGGGACAGGATGAGAGTAAGATAGTTCAGAGAGAAGATAATTTATTCAGGTTTTCTTGGTGAAGGGTTAGAATTAAGTACTGTATTTGCTGTTGGATCATGTCAGAGTTTTAATATGCTCTATAATATAGTACTGTGTGTGGGCTTAATGTCTGTTGTTACTGGCTGTAATGACAATATAATTCATTGTCATAATCACAGCCACATCACAATACCCTTCAATACCTATCAAGCAGGTGTATTTAACATCAGGAACTCCCTAGAGGTTCAGATTATGGCTGAGAACTCCCAGACATTGAGAGTTGTGTTCTTATGGGAGGTCGATGGGGCAGAGGCTTTGAACCCAGGCTGCAATTCAAAACCAGCCTTCAAATGCTGGCTCTGTTGCTTGCCTGCTGTGAGGCCCTGGGCAAATCACTTGAACTCCCTGTGTGTGTTTCCCCATCTGTTAAATTGGGGATAACAGCCCTGGCCTCATAGGGTTATATGACAATTAAATGCATGTAAATCATTCACAATTACAGATAGCATGTACTCAGCAATGACCGTTAGGATCAAGACAGTCTCTTGAAGGGAAAATACTAGGAAGATACAGACCAATGAGCATGTCCTCTTGCATTTTAGCATCAGTAAGTCATTTATGTTAATTTTATTTAAAAATTTGTTCTTTCTTTATTTTTATGTGTATAGTTGTTTTGCCCGGATGTTTGTCTGTCTACCATGTGTGCATCTGGTACCCATGGAAGCCAAAAGAGAGCATCAGGTATTCTAGAACTAGAGATACAGATGGTTATGATCTTCCTTGTGAGTGAGAATAACACCCAGATCCTCTGGATGAGCAGCCTGCACTGTCAACTACGGAGTCATTCCTCCAGTCCCTAATTTTGATTTTAAGTCTTTCATATTTGTAAACATTTGAATATTATTTTCAACTAAAATTATGTGTTTCTTAATATTTAATATAATGTTAAAAGGTCTATGCATTGTCCATGTGAGTTTAAAACTCATGTGTTTCCTTCCTTTTTCTTTCTTTTTCATTATTTAGAAAATACTTTATTAGTTTTTGTAATCAAACCCACGTAGACAAGACCTTACATATTTAATACAGTGCTTTACTCCTGTACAAATGGAAAAAAAATTAAGTTCAACATTTCTAGACCAATGTGGTTGTTAATTTCTGTACAATGCCAACTCAACAAGGTAAACTGGGATACTTTTTTCCAAAGTTGACAGCACAGCTAAAATTTTCAAAAATTCAAATTACATATATGTATATGTATTTATATTTATATAAAAAGACCAATAATAGCAGTATGTTATGTATTAATAGCAGCAACAGCTTTTTCAGGTTCTGTAGTCATTTGAACAAAATTGTAGAGATATCCAGCACACTCCTTCCTTTTCATTTTCTGGGCTCTCCTCTAGAAATAACTGTTATCCCGTATTTGTGTTTTTTTTCTATTAGGAAACTTAAAAAAATATAAATATGCCATACGTAATAACACACGTGAATCTTAAGTGTACAGGTTGCTTAATTTTAATAAATTGTACAGTTATGAAAGCACACCTGAATGAAACACAATATTATGCATATTTAGAGGTGTCTCCCACCCTTTTCCAATCCCCCCTTTATTAAAATGACTTTGTTCTGACTTACGTCACAATAAACTAGTTTGGGGATTTTAACTATTAAGTATGTATTTTTGGCTTTGCTCTGACAAAAAATTTAGGAGCGGGGCAGGATCTTATGTATACCAATGGGTCTACAAATATCTGTGTAGCTAAGATTGACTTTGAATTTCTGATTCTTCTGCCATCACCTTCCAGATGCTGGGCTAATAGGCATGTACCACAACAGCCTATTGTATGTGGTGCTGGTGACCAAGCCCAGCGCTTCTTGCACTATAAGCAAGAATTCTGCCAATGGAGCCACACTGCCAACCCTTCTGCCATAGTCCACATTCTGTTTGCAAGGCTAGCTGTGTTGTAATATGCATCTCTAGTCCATTCTTTTTCATGGTAGGGCAAGTATTAAACTGTATGAACGAACGACTCTCACAATTTATAAATTTATTCTACTGTTAGTGGACATTTGTGTTGTGTTTCTTTTCTGGCTATTATCAGAAGAACTTCTGTGGACTTTCTTGCCCATATCCTTGAGTACATATGTATTCAGTTCTTTCTTTTTCTTTCTTTTTTTCCTGTTTTGAAACAAGGTCTTGCTATGTAGCCCAGGCTGGGCTCAAAGTGTTATATTTCTCAACTCCTTGCAGGTAACCACAGTTGCTGTAAACTAATTCATGCAACATCCCTGTCTTGCTTAGAAGCCAGCAATTTACAGCATTCCTCCACATCCACCAGCTCTTAGGTTTTTCTACACCTCTTCTGCTGCGTACCCTGAGCCTTGGATTGTAGAAAACTGATATATACATGACTCATGTCAACTCCTCAGAGTTATTTAAACTGGGTACTTTGACTAGCTTAGTGTCTCTATATTCACTATTGTTCATCATGAAAAGAAGCTTCTCTAAGCCAAGTTAAGAGCAGTACAAATCTGTGTTTATATCAATGGTTATGTAGTATAGATTGACCTTAGCATATACTTACTTAAAGTGAGTTAGGTCAAAATTTTTGTGGCCATTTTTGGTAGGTATAGTGGGCTATACATTTCTTACATGTTGTAATTAATTTTATGATGTGCACGTGTATATGTAAGTTTGTGTGTGTATGACCTAGGAGTCAGTCCTCCCATTACAGCTTATTTGAGACAAGATTTGTCATGTTGTTCACCGATGCCTAATCTCAGCTAGTTGGATGATGAGCTTCTGTCTTCTGTCTCTGTCTTGAATTTCCCAGTAGGGATCTGCTGGAATCACAAACATACACACTACTATGTCTAGATTTTTATATGGGTTCTGGGAATTAAAAATTAGGTTGTCAGTTTGTGTATGAAACACTTTACCTCCTGAGCCATCTCCCTGGTCCCATGTCTTTTGTTAGAATATATTAATTATAGATAGTTATGGGTTTCATTATGACGTGTGTGTGTGTGTGTGTGTGTGTGTGTGTGTGTGTGTGTGTGAGAGAGAGAGAGAGAGAGAGAGAGAGAGAGAGAGAGAGAGAGAGAGAGAAATATGTTTTTATCGTTTTCCATTCATCCTCTTCTTTTGGGAGCCTCAGGGATCTTCTTGACCAATAACCAATAGGTAAGTACCTACCTCTGGCACAGGGGTTTTTACTTAACAATATAAGGCTCCTGGAGCAGCTTCCTTCCACACTGACTTTCTTCATTCAAACTTTTTTAATTAAAAGTCATTTGCTACTATTGTGTAATTGATGTAATGTGGTGTGTGTGTGTGTGTGTGTGTGTGTGTGTGTGTGTGTGTGTTGTATATGCCAAAGCACACATGTGGGGGTCAGAGAACATCTTCATGGAGTCAGTTCTTTCCTTCTATGCAGATGTCAGGGATACATCTGCGGTCGGTCTCCAGGTTAGTGTACTAAGTCCCTTTACTAACTGCGTCACATCTCATTTGTCCCTTGTCCTGGTCACTGCTCTCTTGCTGTGAAGAGACACCATGACCAAAGCAACTCTTACGAGTTTTTAAATGGGGACTTGATGGCAGTTTCAAGGGTTTAGTCCAGTGTAATGATGGCAGAGAGCACGGTGGCATGCCTGATGCCGGAGTAGGAGCTGAGAGTCACATTCTGGATGGCAGCCATGAGAGAGACTCTGGGCCTGGAGTGGGCTTTTGAAACCTCCAATTGGCACACTTCCTCCAATAAGGCCAAGCCTCCTAATCTTTTTCAACTAGTGCCACTTCATGGTGACTAAGCAATCAAATATATATGATCCTATGGGGACTATTCATATTCAAACCATCACACAACCAAATAGGTTTTTTTTTTCCTTACCAAATTTTATTTTATATTTTGGCTTCTTGATACAGGGTCTTTCTATGTATTTTTGGCTGCCCTAGAATGTGTTATGTAGATCAATCTGGTCTTGAACACACTGGAATCCACCTGCCTTTGCCTTCGAGTGCTAGGATTATAAAGGTGAACCACAACCCTTCACTCAATTTTTAAAAAATTATCTAATTAATAATTGCTTACCAAGTAGCAGGTTCCTTACGGCTTTTTCTTTGAATTAAAAAAATTACATTTTTAATTTATTTTATGAATGTGTACATATGTACGTGGGCATACATGTATCATGGCACACACATGGAGATCAGAGGACAATTTTCCTAAGGCCTCTTTTTAGTTTATCATGTTGGTGCCTGGGGCCTGAACTCGGGTTCTCAGATTTGTTAGCAAACACCTTTATTCACTGAGCCATCCTGCCTTTTCACATAGCTTCAATGTTGACAGGTCTTTTCCCGCCCTTGCCCCGAACCCCCACCTCCTCTGCATGTACACTCTCAGTTCCCAGCATTCCACCTTCATTTTCATATCCTCCCCCATGTACCCCTAAAGCATTCTTTCCCACTCTCCTGGAGAACTTTCTAGTGCCCTGATCTCTACATGCACTAATTCCCATATAAGCATATGTTTACACGAATTATAAGCCAAGATTAGTGTATGAGAGAGAATATGTGATGTTGCTTGCTGAGTTTGGGTAACCGTACTTAACACAAAATTTTTCCAATTTATTTTTCTTGACTATTTTATTTTTTCTTTATGGTTGAGTAAAATTTATAGAAGGTCTTTGACTATTTTCACTGTCATTTTCTTTTTTTCTTTTTTTTTTTTTAAAAAAAACTTTTTTATTTATTCATTTGCCTTGGTGTTTGCCTGGAACAGGAACTACAGACAGTTGTGAACTGCCATGTGGGTGCTGGGAATCGAACCCCGGTCCTCTGGAAGAACAGTCAGTGTTCTTAACTGCTGAGCTACCTCTCCAGCCCCTTCACTGTCATTTTCAATTGGGTGTAGCTCAATTCTAGTGTATTTACCCGGCATGAACAAGGCCATGGGTTTGATATCCCAGAACTGCAAAATAAACCATGTATTTGTAGTCTCTCTTCCTTGTGTGTGTGTGTGTGTGTGTATGTATATATGTATGTATGTATGTATGTATGTATGTATGTATGTATGTATGTACACCATACTGTCTGGTTTATGCAGTGCTGGCAATTGCACCTAAAGCTTTGAACATGCCAAGGAAGCATTCTACCCAGTGAGATATACCTAGTTTAACATTGAATTATTTCAATTCTTTAAATTTTACTTAACTGTATTTTTTTTTAAAAAAAACTCCAGCTGTTCTTTTGTGTTTTTCTTCTTTAGTTCTGTTACTTTTTGCTTTCCACATTTTGAGCCCCTGTTATTAGGTCTTCAAATTTAGAATTGCTCGGTTTTCCTATTGAGTTGACTTCTTAATCATGGAGTGACCTACCTGTGCTGGTTTACCCTGTCTGGTATGTGCCTGTCTCCTCCGGTTTCCTTCTGGTTGGTATGAGTTTGCTGTTTCTTTCCATCCTTTTAGTCCTAAACCTTTTCTAGTTATCTGTCCGTATACAACAAATCATTCCAACCAGTATGAGTTTTATTGAGCAGTAAATTAGACACCACATAATAGAGGCCTCTTATTTTTGTTCTATGTTATCTGAAGCCTTGGTTGGAAAGATTTGAGTGACCTAGAGCTGGAATAACTGTCTGGAGACTTCTTTATTCATATCTAGCACCTGTATTTGGATAATGATGTGGGGCCCAGCTATTGTATTCACTGGAGTGCCTACATATGGCCTCTCCATGTGGTTTCTGCTTCCTCATAACATAATAGTCTTGGTAGTCAGATTTCTTAAATCATGGCTCGTACCACTAAGAGTGACTGTTTCATGAAACAAAATGTTCACTATAGCTTCTTATAATCTTGCCTCCAAAGTCAATGTTGCTTTTATCATTCTTTGTGGGTTGAAGGAACCACAAACAGGCCCAGACTGGTGAAGACAGGTGGACCCAACTCTTAATGAGAGGCGTGCCAAAGGGTTTGTGCCTATGATTTATAAAATAGCTCCACAGCTCCTTTTATGCTTCAGGTGTTGCTTGTAAGCACCAAATAGAGTTTTATCCAGCTTTACAATTTCTTTTAAAACTTTTAATTTTAATTAATTAGCTAATTAATTAAGTGTGCATGTGTGTAGGTAAATGCATGCAATGTCATGTGGACAACTTTGGGAATCTATTAACTTCTTTCTACTATGTGGATCCTGGAGATTGAATGAAGGTTATCAGTCTCAGTGGCAAGACTTCATCCATTAAACCTTTTTACTGGCTCAATCTTTTTTTTTTTTTTAACTGAAATCTTTAGTCCATTTATATTTAAAGTAACCATGGAGATTATAATTTAAAGTTACCATTATGCTTTTTATTTATTTATTCCAAGTAATTTTTTATTAATTTCAGTCTTATTTTTCCTTCTTTGGGACTGTCAAATTGCTCTTTCCTACTCTAGTTGTGTGTGGATTTTTTTTTTTATTGTACATCTTTCAATTACTCTCCATGATCACTCTGTAATCTCTATGTCATCTGTGCCCAGAGACAGACTAATCTGTACTGTTTTAGAGTGTGTGTTGCTGAAGTGAGCACAATACCTCAAGAGATTCCTATCTGTTGTTATTTGCTTATAACTATCTTACATAGTAAATACAGCACATTGTGAATAATCCACAAATCTTACAACATGTGCACTCCACTTACCTAGCCCTTATTTTTTGTACAATTTTAAGCATATTTCTCATTCTGTTTACCTTGATCTCTAGAAGATACTATATTTAATGCACTAACCACTGATTTAAATTTGTCCATAAATTTTACCACCTGGTACTGCTTAGTCCTATATTCATTTCTGTTTTCATTTGGGATCATTTGGGATCTCTTGTCTCCCCAAATGCTTCTGGGCTTTCTTTCATATGTATAAACTTAATTCTGTTTTGGGTTCCTGAAAATGTCTTTGCCGTGCCTTCCATTTTGAGGGATATCGTCGCTGAACATGAAATTTTAAGTTTTATTTTTTAGGCTACTTTAGGGCTTCCCTTTAAATCTCTTCTAGCTCCATAATATACACTGTAGTGTTTTTATATTTATCTTACATGGGCTTATAATTTTAAAAAATTATGTAGTATTATTTTACTTTATTTTTCATCCTTCTTGGAAGATTCTGAGCCAGAATTTCTTAAAAAGTTGCTTCATTACCATTTTCTCTTTTTGCTCTGTCTGAGAACCAGTCACAAATATGGTAGATGACTTTACCATATCTTCCATACTTAAAAAATTTTTTTCCTTGTTTTTTTAAAAAATTGGATGTCTAATTTACTTTGAATTGCACTATTCTGTTCTTAATCTCAGTAAATGCTCTAAAATTTCCATTTTACATCTAAAAAAGAAAAGCAGATCTTAGTTCTGTTGTAAAACTATCCAGCCTTAATTTTCTTAAACACACCAACACTAGTCTAAAGTCTGTTGGATAATTTAAAAAATGTCTATACTATTTTTTCTTATCTGTTTTCTCTCCTCTCTCTGTTCTCAGTCATTTAATCATAGTTATTAGTATTTCTGGTAAATTTCAATCACTGTGTACAAAAACCTGTCATCTCCGGGTGAGGTTTCTTTGTTTCTTCCTATGTATTAACGGCTGGAGTGTGTACAGGAGTAAAGATCTTGCTTAGGATTCTTGAGGCCATGTGTTCAGTTCCTACCCCTGTAAACAACAAAACAAGAGATTATTTAATTTTCTTGTGTCAGGGAGTTAGAGTGGTCCAGTCACCCTGATGCTATCGAGGGTGACTAGGAACTTTGGTAGGGTGATGCTATTTACTTATTCCTCCTTTTCTTTAAAAAAAAATTTATGGGCTGGCGAGATGGCTCAGTGGTTAAGAGCACCATCTGCTCTTCCAGAGGACCCGGGTTCGGTTCCCAGCACCCACATGGCAGCTAGCAACTGTCTGTAGTTCCAGTTCCAGGCAAACACCAATGCAAATAAATAAATAAATAATAAATAAAGTTTAAAAAAATTTATTTATCTATCTATCTATTTATTTATTTATTTATTTATTTATTTATTTATTTATTATGTATACAGTATACAGAAGAGGGTACCAGAGCTCATTTTAGATGGTTGTAAGCCACCATGTGGTTGCTGGGAATTGAACTTAGAACCTCTGGAAGAACAGTCGATGCTCTTAACCTCTGAGCTATCTCTCCAGCCCCTACTTATTCCTCCTTTGAGAAATCTCAGGGATAGTTCTCTTTAATGTAGAACTCATTTCCAGACAAACAATGTTTCTGGGACCTTAACACAAATTTCCCTACTGATGGCCTTGACCTCTAACCTCGGCCTTCCTAGCTTTACCTTCAGTCTGCTCTATGCCACATCATGTCATGACAAGGGACCCAGAATTGTGAGAAGGGCTTCCTTTAACATTCTTCCCCCTTTGTGCTCTTGGTCTCATCAGTTTTGCCAAAGTTTGTTGCTTGCAAATGTTTATATGCTATTGTCCTGTACATTTAATTTAACCATTATAGTTGTTATCAGTGAAAGGATTTCTCCAATATCCATAAATTAAATAATTTTTTTTTGTTAGCTGGGTGTGGTGGCATATGCTTTTAATGCCAGCACTCAGGAAGCAGAGGCCATAGATTTCTGTGAGTTTGAGGCCAACCTGGTTTACTTGGTGAATTGTAGGACAGCCAGAGCTCTAAAAAGTTATAAATAAATAAAAGATTTTGTTTACCACCTGAATGTATTTATATAAGCATTTTTTTCTTGCCTTGAGATTTATAAAAACTGCATCACATTGTTGTTTTAGTTTTGTAGAACAATTTACCAAATTTAGAGGCTTGAAGATAACATTTTGTGAATAACAAGTCTGGAACTACCTTAACGGTACAGCTCCAGCTTAGGATCTGTCATGAGGTGAAGTCAAGCTATCTGGAGGTCACCCAAGGCTGAAGTGGAGCTGGAGGCTTTCACTCTGGGCTCCTACAGTTCTCACTGGATGATGGCAGGAAGGCTAAGTTCTTCATTGTGTGAGTCTCTCCCGATAACCTTTTTACTATGAATTGTCAAACAAGTCATTGACTGTTGCTCCAGGTCAGGAAGGACCAGGTGTTAAAGAATTGATGAGTTTTTTTTTTTAGAACAACCACATATAGTAGGTAGATTTTTCTTTTCACTGAGTATTATGTTTCTAAGCTTTATTTGTACTGTTGCAAATAGTTATGATTCATGTCTTTTACTACTTTAGTATTACACAGGGTGAATGGACCCAAACTGTATTTCTTTCCACTGTCTTGATGATGATCATGTGATTTGTTAGAATCTTTCTTTTTGAGGCAGGATCCTGATATATCACACAGGCTGGCCTTAAACTCTCTGTCCAGGCTCAATTTCTCTATAACTGTGATTATAGACATAAACCACTACACTTGCCCCAAGAAGCATTTTTAAAAAGCCATTCATATTAAGTTTCTTTAAGAAAATAAAATGCATTTTGATCATATTCACTCCAACTTCCTCTTAATTCCTTCCAGAGTCACCTATATTTTCTTACTTTCTCAATATCATGTCTTCTTTATGTTTTCAAATGTAATAATCCACTGATTCCAATTTGTACTGTTCGTGTAGTTCTGGGTGTGGGTTCATCTACTAGAATCTGGGTTATCTACAAGGTGTTATATACAACATGTTCTTTTGTATTCTTTTATTATGTTTTTATTGAAAAAATTTATATAATACATTTTGAGTATTTTTTAACCCTCCCTCAATGCTTCCCGGATTTCCCCAATCTCCATCCCATCCAGCTTTATGATCTTTTTCTCTGTTTCAACAAATAACAAACAGAAAAGAAGACATAACAAAAATAAAAAATAGGAAACATAATCCACAAAGGAAAAAATAAAGCCAAAATAAAGCAAAATGATAAAAGAAGTCCATAACATTTCCATTGAGTTTATTTTATGTTGGCCAACTCTTCTTGAGCATGGGGCCTGCCCTGGAATATGTTTGATATACCCAGTGTCACTCAACTGGAGAAAACTAGGGCTTTCCTTTTGTCTTAGGATTTCTATTGCTGCAACAAAACACCATGACCAAAAAACAAGTGGGGAGGAAAGGGATTATTTGCTTTACACTTCCAGATCATAGTCCATCACGGGAGGAACTTAAGCAAGGCAGGAACCTGGAGGCAGGGACTGATGGAGAGGTCATGGAGGGATGCCGCTTACTGGTCTGCTTTCCCTGGCTTGCTTAGCTTGCTTTCTTATAGAATCCAGGACTCAGCAATGGTACCAGTCACCATGGGCTGGGCCTTCCCCCATTGATCACTAATTGAGAAAATACCTTATAGCAGGATCTCATGGAGGCAATTCGTCAACTGAGGCTCCTTCCTCTCTGTTGACTCTAGCTTGTGGCAAGTAGACACACAAAACCAGCCAATACACCTTTACCAGTGGGTATCAATAGCAGAAAGCTTCTTGGTTAGGTGTAGGAGCCAGTGTTCACCTCTAGGACTCAATCTGGCTTGAACCTGTGTGGGTTTTGTCAGGGCTCACAGTCTCTGTGAGTTCATATGTTTGTCAATCCTGTGCGTCCTTAAAATCATCCATCACGTCTGGCTCTCACATTCTCTCTGCCTCCTTTCTACACAGATACCTGAACTTTGAGGGAAGATGTTTGACTAAAACATGTCATTTAGAACTGAATGCTCCGAAGTCTCTCACGGTCTGCACATCATCCAGTTGTGGGTCTCTGTGTTAATTTCCATCCACTGCAAGAAGAAGCTTCTCTGAGGTGGGTTGAGTGAGGCACTGATCTACAGGTAAAGCATTATGTCATTTGGAATCATTTCACTGTGATGTTTCTTTAGCAGAATAATATTATTAGGTTTACCCCTAGGCCCCATGACCCATCTAATCTCAGGTTCTTGGTGACTTTAGCAGGATCAGATCAGAAGGTGATTATAACATTTATGCCACTATTACACCAGCGTATCTTGTATACAGATCACTTTGGAGGTTGCAGGGTTTGTAGTTTGGTGATAGTGATGGTTGCTTTTCTCCTCTGGTATTGTACAGAATACCTCCCAGTATCATGAGGGCTAGTCAGTAGGGTGAAGGCTTTAGTTAGGCATCACCTCAACTTCTTTGTGCTTGATGTTATAAGTGTGCTTGATGTTATAAGGCAACAGGACCTTACCATCAGGTTGTGTAAACAAACAATAGTCTTAGTAATAGTCTATAATGTTTGGGGGTTGATCCTTGCAACCAACCTTTGCCCAATGACTCAACAAGATGCAACCCATTCCTGACACTTGAGGTTTTACTTGGTGGCATAAGATATCTAGCCAGGGCATTATCTCCCCTATTATTTGGTGACTCTATTTAGATTCCTTTTTTAAAAGGTATCTATTTTAGGAAGCTTCTACAGTAGTGGGTTTCTGTGTATGTATGGAACATATATATGGGTTTTTTTGATACAGGGTCACTCTATATAGTCCTGGCTGCCTTGGAACTCACTATGTAGAGCAGGCTGGCCTCAAACTCACAAAGATCCACCTGCCTCTGCCTCCGAAATGCTGGGATTAAAGTTATATGCCACCATATCCTGTTCCACATGGTTTTTCCGTCTTCCTTTAGTGTTAGCTGCTTCTCTTTGTATTCCTCCTTTTGCCTTTGTCTCCATCCCCCTCCCTATGTGGTCCTCCAGATTGGTTCTCACTTTATCTCTCTATAGTATGTATTCTGTTTCCTCTTCCTTGGGAGAGGCCCCCCCGACTTCTAGACCAATACTATGTACCTAACCTCTATGGTTACTTATATTGTAGAACACATTTCAAAAACTTAAAATATAACAGTCACATACATGAGGAAACATGCAATATTTGTCTTATCTCCAAATTACCTCACTCAGGATGATTTCTTATAGTTCCATTCATTTACCTCTGAGTTTCATAATTTATTAACAGTTGAATGATATTGTATAAATGTGCCATGTTTTCATTATTCTTTCATCTATTGATGGGCATCTAGACTGTTTCCAATTTCTGTCTGTTACGAGTAGAACAGAAATGAACATAGTTACTTTGAGATCTACTTCTAGTTTTCCTTGGAAAGGCCACAGTGATTTCCATAGTGGCTGTACAAGCTTGCACTCTCACTAGCAATGAGCAAGTACCTCTTACTCGACATTCTCGACATTCTCAACAGTATAAGCTGACATTTGTTTTATTGATGTTGGTCATTCTGATTGGTGTAAGATAAAATCTCAAAGTAGCTTTATTTGCACTTCCCTGATGGATAAGGACGTTGAATGTTTCTCAACCATTTGTGCTTTATTTTTTTGAGAATTCTCTTTTTAGTTCTGTATCTTATTTTTAAATGGGTTGTTTTCTTGATGTTCAGTTTTATTTTAGTTCTTTATATTTTATGTTGAGTATTTTATTTAGAGTTGAGTTCTGTGCAGGGTGATAAATGTGAATTTGTTTTTATTATTCTACATGCTGACATCCAGTTTGACCAGCACCATTTGTTGAAGATGCTATCTTTTCTCCAGTGTGTATTTTTGAGGAGGTACATTCTTAAAGAAAATAGATTCTTCTTCCTCCAGAAGCTTTTAGCTGTCCATATGTACTCAAGAGTGAAGGTTCATGAACCCCTTCCACTCCATGATAGAATGTTAATTGGCTTGTTTTTGTACAGGTCTTGTGTAGACTACGATGGCTACTGTGAAGTGCAATGGTCCTGAAGACCAGTGATGTGGGAAGACATTGTTGTATTCTGGCCCTTTCAGACCTCTGGTTCTTACAGTCTTTTCATCTCCTTTTCTATGATTACCCCTGGGCTGTGTGTGTGTGTGTGTGTGTGTGTGTATGTGTGTGTGTGTAAAGCCAACTTGATCACAATTGATGATCTGTTTTGTCATGATCTTGAATTTAGTTTGTGAGTATTTTATTGAGATTTTTTGCATCTGTATGCATCTGGGAGATTGCCTTTAAGTCTCTTTTTATTGGTTTGCTTTTGACTTTGATACTGGCTTCAGAAAAAGAATTTGAAAGAATGCTTTTCTTCTCTATTTTACATAATACTTTAAGGAATGTTGGAGTTAGTTCTTCTCTGATGGTTTTGATGGTCAGGTAGAGTTTTGTGCTGAATCTAACCTTGGGTTTACTAACCCTTCCTTCTGTCCCTCCTCCCTCCCTCCCTTTTTTCTTCCTTTCTTCCTTCCTTTTTTCTATTCTAAGTTAGGAGACTTTTATATACAGCTTCTATGTCATTGCTTGTTATGAAGATATTTAAATGATTTAATTTATTCTAATTTAACTTTTGTAGGTCATACACATTCAGAAATAAATCAATTTCTTTTAGATTTTTTTTAGTTTGGTAGGATATAGATTCTTAAAGTATGTCTTTATGATTTTCTGAATTTCCCCAGTATCTATTGTAATGTCTCATTTTTAATCTCTACTGTGTTAATTTGGATCCGTTCTATATTTCTTTTGAATATT
This sequence comes from Sigmodon hispidus, assembly GCA_004025045.1. Classification (NCBI taxonomy): domain Eukaryota; kingdom Metazoa; phylum Chordata; class Mammalia; order Rodentia; family Cricetidae; genus Sigmodon; species Sigmodon hispidus. The sequence continues at coordinate 165,239 of PVIH01000516.1, forward strand.
TTAGCTGAGCATTTGTCAGTCTCATTAATGTTTTCAAAGAACCAGTTCTTCATTTTATTTTTTATTATGTTACTTTTCCACTTCTCTTTTATTATCTTTAATCCAGATTTGATGATGTTTTCCTGTTCACTGCTTTTGGATGTTGTTCTTGTCTTCCATGATTTCCAGTGCATCATTAAGTTATTCATTTGAGAGCTCTCACAAAATTTTGATGTGAGGGGATGGAAAGATGTCTCACTAGTTAAGAGCATTGACTGCTTCTCTAGAGGACCTGGGCTTGATTACCAAAACCAACAATGTGATTCACAGATGTCTGCAACTCCAGTTTCAGGGGATTCAACACTCTCTTCTGGCCTCCATGGCACCAGGCATGCACATGGTCCAAAGACATGCATGCATCTCATACACATAAATTAAAAAAACATTTTTTGCATTTAAAAATTTAAATAGACCTTTTGTTTAGTGCTATAATCATTTCTATGGGACTGTCTTTATTATACCCCATAGCTATGTTGTGTTTTCATTTTCTTCTTCATTTTTTTTCCTTAACCCAATTATCATTCAATACTGCATTGTTTAGTTTCCATGAGCTTGTGTACTTTATGGAGCTTCTATTGTTGTTGATAACCAGTCTTATATCTTTGTAGTCAGATAGAATGCAGGATATTATTGAAACTTTTTCATATATGTTGAGATTTGCTTTGTGACCCAGTAGATGGTTGACTTTGGAGAAAATTTCATGGGCAGCTGAAAATTATGTTCTTTAGTGTTTCAGTCAAATGTTCTACAGATATCTGTTAGTTCTGTTTGATTTATAATTTTTTTAACCTCAAATGTTGCTTGTTTAGTTTTTGCCCAGATGATCTATTTGTGGGTATCAGACATTAAAGTCACCCACTATCACTGTGTTGGGGGTGATCTGAAGTTTTCAGTAGGATAGTATTTCTTTTATAAAACTGGGTGTTGCATCTGTGTTTGGAGAGTATTTGTTTAGAATTATAATATCTTCTTGGTCAAGTGTTCCTCTAAAGAGTGTTCAATGACCCTCTTTATCTCTTCTGAGTAATTTCGGTTTGAAGTGTATTATGTCAGATACTAGAATAACTATTCCTGATTGTTTCTTTGTTTCATTTTCTTGGAATATCCTTTTCTACCCTTTGATCCTGAGGTGTTATCTGCCTTTGATAATGAAGCTTGCATGTTGAAGTCAGCAAAAAGATGGAACCACTCTTCCGACCGAGCCTGCTAATAGCTCTCTCTATATTGGGGAGTTGAGATGATTAACAATGAGTTGATGTTAACGATGCACATTGATTCTTGTCTTTTTGTTTTTATGGCATTTTCTGAGACATCCTTTGACCTACTGTTCTGAACAAGTTGCTTATTCCCTGTGACCACTTCACTGTTCTTATCCCTGTTTCAGACTGAAGTTCCTTCTGGTAACTTCTGTAGAAATGGCTTAGTGGTTATAGTTTTTAAAAATCTTTAAGTTTTTGTCACAGAAGTTTCTATTTATCTTTCAATTTTAGTAGATATTTTGCTAAATATGATATTCTGAGTCAGAAGTCGTTATTTTTTGGAATGTGTAATACATATCTCTAGGCCACTGAGGCTTTCAATGTTTCTTTTGAATATAGTTAGTTTCTAATGGACCTGCCTTTATAAATGACTTGTTTTTTCTTTCTTGCAACTTTTAATACTTTTTTTATCCTGTGTTTTTAATGTTTTAACTATAATATTGTTGTGAGAATATGTTTTCTGTTGGAGTTTTCCAAGCATCTGGTACCTGGATGGGCATCTCTAAGTTTGGAAACTTTCTTCTATGATTTTTATTGAAAATATCCTTTGTGTCTTTATTATGACATTTGTTCTCCTTACATGACCCTAATAAAAAGCTTATGTCTTTTCATGGTGTCCCAGAGCTGTTCATGGTGTCCCATTTCTGTTCATATTTCTCTCAAAATCTATCACAGTTCTTTACTGAGTCATCCAATTCTTCTACCTTGTTGTTCATCCCCAATTCTCTGTTTTCCTACATGGTCCATTCTATTAGAAAGGATTTCTAATGAAGTTCTTATTGGGATTATTGAGTTTTTCATCTCTAACATCATCTCAGTTTGGATTTTCTTCAGCAATTCTATCACCATTTTTATTTCTTGAATTGGCTGCAATTTATTCATCTGTTTTGTTTTCTTGGAGTATATTCATGTATTATTTGAATTATTTGAACATGCTTATAATAATTCTTTTAACTTTTTTTTGCCTAATAGTTCTTCCAAATTATTTTATTGTTCCATTTCAGGATTATCAGCGATTTGTGGA
>PVIH01000516.1:167660-177660 GCA_004025045.1 Sigmodon hispidus
TTTTTTTTTTTTTTTTTTTTTTTTTTTTTTTTTTTTTTTTTTTTTTTTTTTTTTTTTTTTTTTTTTTTTTTTTTTTTTTTTTTTTTTTTTTTTTTTTTTTTTTTTTTTTTTTTTTTTTTTTTTTTTTTTTTTTTTTTTTTTTTTTTTTTTTTTTTTAGTGGTGAAGTTTGCAGTACTCAGTGGAGGACTGAGTCCTGGTAGGATAGATTTGTACTTTCTTATTTGGGACTCTTATTTAGGACCCAACTCTCTATTTTCAGCTTTTCTTTGTGGGTCAGATATTAACCTATGTTAGTTAGGACTCCCTACCTTTCTCTGCTGCTTTCTCTGTGAACTGGGGGAACCATCCACATGTTTGTGGTCTTACCTAGACTCAGATCTTGTCTTTATCTTGGTTTTTCAACTACCACCTGCAACTACTGGGGGATTTGGAACTCTCAGATGCTGTGGGCCTAACCAGGAGCTTAATCCTAAATTAAATCAGGATTTGAACCACTATCCTGGGATATAACTTTCTTTGATACTGCAAAATATCCCAAAGCACCAACAGGCCTTATCTCAGTTTAGAGCTGGTCTAACCTCAGGATCTGCAATTGTTGGAGTGTTGTACCCATGTCTAGAAAGTCCCAAAGACCACCATGAAGTTGGACTTGCAACATGCACGAGGGTTTTATTTTTATATACAGGTTCCAAATGAACCCAGGTTGATAACCTATTTCTGGCACAGCAGGAAGCTATCACCACCCCCAGTCCCAAGGGATGGGGAGTTTTAAAGAAAAACCTAGTAAACAAGGTGCTGCACATCTTGGCATTCCAAGATTGGAGAGTATTTGGAGAGTACTTGTTTAGAATTATAATATCTAATTATACAGTAGCTATTAGCTGAACCTTCTGGCAAGAACCTAACTTTTGAATCTATTGGCTGTCAGGCACACTTCCAGACCTAGGCCCCGCCCTCAGGTACCAAATGCTTCTCTGAAACAAAGCTTTGTAAGGATGAATCCATGTCATCACAGGAGTTGCTGAGAAATGGTGAAAGTATTTACTAATTCTGTGGTTATTTTGCCCTTGGCTAGTAAGCCAGTACAATGTTCTTAGCTGAGCTTGCAACGAATCATTTCAATGCTCATGGTCTTATTCTATACCCTAAAGAAACCCAAAAGGACTTCAGGGCTTCATTTGCTTTCAGTGGCTTTGGCCATGTGAGCGAACAGCTGACCTCACACTGGGCACCCATAAGCCGAGAGCCAAATAGCATCACTGATTCCCTATGCAGTGAATTGGAGGCAACATGATAAGAGCAGATTCATGTAGTCTTTACCCAGAATCCATGAATGATACTACAGCGAAAACACAAGAGGTTAGTGCTTGTGTGTGCTTACAAAGCAGTCTCCTAGGAAACAATTGTAGCTCCAAAATCCACGTTCTTCATCATCAGCCACCGGCTGTTTTGCTGGAGGCTGTGGAAACTGAAGAACAGAGAACACAAAATGCATTCAGGTGGAGCTGGGTTGGAATCTTGACCTTGACACAGTAGATTTTTACAGTGAACTTAGGGGAAGTTCTTTTATTTTCTCACCTGTCATATGATCATGCTAGTATCTCCTTACTAGTTCCTTATAAGGATTATACATTAAGCTGTATTAGAGATCCTATGACAAATACAGACAATATTACATGTTCAAGTAAAGTCAGTTTGTATCCTTGTGAGCACTATGTGGGAAAGCTTTGGATTCAAGGAAGGCTATGGGTATCTCAAGAGGTCCGGAATCACTGCTATTTTGCTATTCACTGTGGCCAGCGTGTGTCTCTGTGCAAATTATTAAGAGACTGATGTTTCCTCAGGCCCAGGGAAGAGCTAATTCTAGGAGTAGGGTGGTTATATAAGGGCATAGTTTACCTTAACATACAAGCAAACATGAATAGATTGATGTTCCATACAGGAGGAATTATTTAGTAGCTTGCTCCAGGAAAATCCAAACACAGTAGGAGATTTTTCTTCCTTGGGAAGTTATTTCAGCTGAACAGCTGAGAAAGTACTAGCCTTGCAAGAACGAGGACCCAACTTAGTTTTCTAGAACCCACATGAGGAAAGTTGGGAATGTTGACTTGACACATAGTTGGAATGCCAGCACTGGGAATCTGGAGACAGGCAAATCCCTGTGGCCTACTGATCATCCAGCCTATTGTATAGGGTGAGTTCTAGGCCAGTGAAAGATTAGATAAAAGGTGCCTTAGAAATAAAACCCAAGGTTGCCCTTTGGCTTCCGCAAGCATGTACACACATGTGTAAGTGGACCTGCACACATATATATACACACACATTTTCTTCAGAGCCATGAAACTTAAGGTTGTCAGTTAGTTCTGCTGACTTACAAATGCAATGATAGGTGATGTGCGCATAGGTTGAGGGAGCTACTTGGTTCCAAGGGAAGGGATGTTATTCACCATCAACTGGCTTTTTTTTTTTTTTCCTGGTTCAGGTGAGAACTTCATAGGGCATGGACCTGATCTGTTAGCATTTTGCAAGGTTCCTGGCCGTATGTAATAAATTTCTGTTAAACATTTACCTCCTACATGTGAAGTGCCATGTTAGGTTTTGGGAGGTATATAAAAGGTTATGTGTATGAAAATATATACATATATGAATGTACACATGCACACACATCTACAAGGAGCATTGAGTTTAGCCAGTGCCTGTATATGGCTTATATATGTGAAATAAACTATAAAACAGGCCATAAGGTTATTAAAGATGTGCCAGTTAAATTTTATGGGAGCTCAGAAGACAGGGGAAATTACCCGTGGGGAGGGTGTGAAGCTGCTGGGCTGGTCTTACAGCCTTTGCATTCAGCTTTCTCCATAGAATCCTTTATATCATGACATACAATGTCTGGGATGATGTGATTCCAAATACCCCAAACACCAATTTCAGCACATACTACATCTTTCAAATCTTTAAATGATTTTCTATTGCCAATTGTCATGATTTTAAAGTTTCATTCAGAATGTTATACTCCTCTACCACCATTCAGGGATTTCATCTCATTTTTGGAGGAGGGATGGAGTGGGAATGTCAAGACTCTGAATCTTGACTTCCTCATATTTTGTGGTTTGGGCTCCAAGTGCGTTTTCCTTTGGTGATCCTGTATCTGCGAACATTTTTCTTGTTTATATTTGGGTGGTAGAGGCCTGTCTATGAGGGTGATCCTTGCTTGCTTCTGTCTGGGGTTTTGGATTTCTGCAATGAGGGATGTCTGGAATTAGGGTTTACAGCTTGAAAGATCAAGGCCTTTGTTCTAATTTCTATTTACTGATATTGTAACTCTACCAGTTTCAGGTTTGTGTAGGGAGTTTAGCTTGCTGACAAAGCTGTAGGGCACATAACATTGACTAAATATTAAGCCCTGACCTGCCCTGGCTTACTGGCTTGGCTTTAATTTTATTGATGCCCAGGAGTTTATGTGGAGTTGCTTCTCTAAATCTATATGTCTCCTTCTAACCTGACCCCTGAATGGTTTTATGTAATAGAGGCTACTGTATCCAACTGATTGGATACTTTCATTATGACCATCCTAGATTTAATATGGTCAAAACAAGATTACTGATATATGTTAAATACACCCCAGGGCACATAGATGTGCTAACACAGTGTCTGTTATATGCTAATCAGTTTAATGGCTATTATTTCATTTTTTCATAATTTACACTTATATTACTATGATAGCAGCCTAGCACAGGATGCGTGCATACATAGAGAGAGCATGACAGCCTTGGTTAGTTCAGATATGCTTTGCTTTAGATAGTCCAGCAACCTTAAGGTTTGCAAGAGGCTCTTTACATAAGGAAAGTACCAACACTGAGCACCCCTTGCTCTATTATTGTGGTGGTTTGAATAAGAGTGCTTCCAGAAGCTCTTATGTTTAAATGCTTAGGGAATGGCACTATTTGAAAGGGCTAGGAGGTATGGCTTTGTTGGAGTAGATGTGACCTTATTGGAAGAAGTGTGTCACTGGGGGTGGGCTTTGAGGTTTCAAAAGCCCAAACCAGGCTCAGCAGCTCTCTCTTCCTACTGCCTGTGGATCCAGGTGTAGAACTCTAAAGCCACTTCTCCAGCACCATGTCGGCCTGGATGACACCATACTTCCCATCATGAAAACAATGGACTAAATCTCTGAAACTGTAAACCCGCCCCAATTAAGTGCTTTCTTTTGTAAGAGTTGTGGTGGTCATGGTGTTTCTTCACAGCAACAGAGCACTAGCTAAGATAATTACTATGGCTTCCTATTCCCTTTGGGTAGGTTCTGATTCTTTACTTTTTACAAGAGGAGAAGCAATTTCCACTGTTTTCCCTGCTGTCCAGAGTCTTAAAGAACATGGATCACCAACTCCTTGCATCATCCTGGGTCCCTGTGGACAACATGTTTCTTGGACACTCCCAAACCAAACTTTCTGGGAGAGAGGGCCCAAAATTGTAACCTTTTAAGCGAGTTTCTCAGATTCTTCCTAAGTGCACCGTGGTTTCAGGATCTCTGCCCAAATCTCTTTTCTCCTTTGGTATTTGATCTAAAATATTCATGGGAGAGACATTCCTGGGAGCCCAGAAGAGTGGGAGCTGACCTCATTAATCTGTCTCCTGTCACTATAACCAAAACCTGAGAGAATCACATATAAAGGAAAATGTTTATTTTGGCTTATGATTTTGGAGTTTTAGTCCATGACTGATTGATGCTCTTGCTTTGGAACTATGGTGAGGTAATACATCATGGTTGAAATGCTTGGTAGGACAAAACCACTTCTGTAATATCCAGGGATCAGCAGAAGAAAAGGCTGGGCTCCCACTATTCGCTCTGAAGGCATATCCCCAGTGAAAGAAAGACCTCACACTAGGTCTTAAAGTATACCCCCTGCAGTGTAATCATTGGGGAAACAAGTCTTTACCATATGAGTCTTTGGGGATACTTATCAAAGCCACTGACTCAAAGCTACTCTTCACCACACTGAAGTTGCTATGGGAGCCCCAGGACCTTTTGTGGCCATATTTAGTGCCAGACATATCTTTCTGAACTGTGTGGTTGCCCCCCATCATACTTTCCAGAACTACAACCACAATCCAAAATAGTTTTTATCAGAGAAGATCTTTTCCAAAATGATTTTTTCAGTGATCTTTATCTTGTTGATCTAGGCATAATATTCAGTACAGGTTGATGAAATTTAGATATCATTATAGGTTGACCAATGTGTGCATGGGACCCGAGGAATGCAAGAATTTCAGTACCCAAATCAGGGTCTGAGAAGATTGGAATGAGCTGGTTACTCTATTGAGTGAGTATGCCTTGTAAATCAGACTGTGAGCTAAAATAAAATGTATCAGCAAATATTAGATTTAAAATATATGTGGGTTGTAAAATAAGGGAAAGCAATTTAGAGCAAAATGTATTTTTGAATTAGTCAGATGTGTGGCCAAGCATTCAACAGTTCATGGTGGTGAGGAATAAAAGTTGCTCTCACCCTTTAATGAAAGTGTGGTATTAGCCATGTTGTGTGGGCAGCTACTTTTGTCAAATTACATTGCATTTGGCAACAGTGATAGGAACACGTTCGGGGTAAGGAATGCTTATTTCAAGTCCTGAAAGTGGGATACTTTTTAAAAGATTTATTTGTATTCTTTATGAGCCAAACATTCATTGAACAAAATGTTTGTTGGGGTTCACTGTGCCATTTCCACGCTGTGTATTATATTCTTTTTTTTTTCTTTTTTGTAGGTACCTTCAGTGCCCATTCTTCATGCCATCCTCCACTGTTGTGCTCCCTCTTCCCAAATAATTTTCTTCTACTACCTTATAGAAGACAAACCATGCAATATTTGTCTTTCTGCATCTGGCTTATTTTGCTTCTCATGATAATCTCTAGTTCCCTCCGTTTCCCTGCAAATGACTTCATTTCACTTTTTCTTCATGGCTGAGTAAAACTCCACTCTGCATTTTTTTTTTTTGGTTGTTTCACAAATTTTTAATTTTTATTTTTAGGAGTTCAAACATGGCACACCACATTTTCTTTATTTATTAAGTTAATGAACATCGAGGCTGATTCTAAAACTTGGAAGTTGTGATTATTGCTGCAATAAACATAGATGTGCAGGCACCTATGTGGTGTCTTAGATTTCTTCATCTATATTCTCAACAGTAGTATAATTGGCTCAGAAGGTAGGTATAGTGGCTAATCTTTGTTATCAATGTGATACAGCTGGGAAGAAGGAGCCTCAGTTGAAGCACTGGTTTAATCAGACTGACCTTTGGGCAAGTCAGCGGGCAGTTTCTTGATTGCTAATTTGGCGTAGGAGAGTCTTCTGTAGGTAGGAGAGGTTTGGCTGGTTAAGATAGGTCATTGAATGCTGACCTAGGAGCAAGCCAGTAAGCAGTGTTCCTCCATGGTTCTGACTCTGCTTCTGTTTGAGTGCCTGCCCTGAAGGATTAGAATCGGGAAAGGTAAGCTAAATATCACACCCCTTCCCCAGTTGCCTTTGGTCATGGTGTTTATCACAGCAACAGAAGGCAAATTAGGATAGTAGACCTACTTTTATTCATTTTGCTGATTTCAGGTTCCTTTTGCCCTTACATTTTTGCCAGTATTTTTGTTGTTATTTCTGACTTGGGTGAGATGAGATCCTAATATAATTTTTACTTGACTTTCCCAGATAGTAAGGAACCTTTTTTACATAGTCCTAGTTTGTTTGTATTTCTTTTAAAGACTGTTCAATTCATTTACCCGTTTATAGATCAGATAGCTTGATCTTTTGATGTTTAGCTTTCTAAGTATATATTCCAGATATTAATCCCTTGTCAAATGTACAGCTGGGGAAGATTTCCCTTCATGCTGTGGGTTGTCTCCTGGTTCTGCCATTTCCTTTTATATGTAGAAGCTTTTTAATTTTGTGCAATCCCATTGTGAATTCTTGCTTTTATTTTCTGGGCATCTATTTGGGAAAGTCCTTTCTTCTGGGAGGCTGTTTTTTTTTTTTTAATTTTTTGTCTAACTGTTTTCATGCCTTGCAAGCTTCTTGTTCATGAATGCACAGAGGGAACACATAGGGAGAGCGCTGTCTATTGGGGTGGAAGAGGTCCCCTGTGCTTGCTCCTGGAAGCGGGCTTCTTTTCTTCCTCTCATCATCCTTCTTGGGGTCAGCATATACAATAACCTCATAGTTCAGCATATACAATAACCTCATAGTTCAGCATATACAATAACCTCATAGTTCAGCATATACAATAACCTCATAGTTCAGTGCCTAATGTCTTTAAAACTTTTAAGTTCCTATCAAATATTTTAGCTCCTTTAGAGTGGCAAGGAAAAAACTATTTAGGTAGATATTTTTTAAAAAATATATCAGGTAAATGTACTTATTTTTCTATTAATGGTGGCACAAAATATACTTTTTAATATCTAAACATTTATCTAAAAATCAATTTTTTTATGCATTGTTTAGAAAAAGGCCCTCCAACCAAGTGCTCAGGTTCTGTAAAAGTCATGCTATGGCCCCATCCTCTAGGGTAGCAGCTATCAGCTACTGTGGATGGGGAAGGAGAGAAAAGCCTTTGGGAGCAGAGCAATAACCCTGTGGGGACAGAACATGCATTCTGCAGAGGAGAATCATAGCTATCTGTAGGCAACTGTGAGTGATATTGGGACAACAGCAAAACCTCCCCTACATACGAGTGAAGTCACATGGACTGTTATATTTTATCTGATTTATTTTACTTAACATAATATTTTTCGCTTATACACGCTTTATGGTAAATGACATGATTCCTTTTTTATGGGTGCATAGTATTCCACAAAATAAAGATGTTTCTTATCTGTTTATCTGTCCATATGCGCCTTAGTCGATTCCATTTATATCCTGGCTATTCTGAATAGCAGAATGAGATCAATTTTCCAGCTATGCCTTGGCTCCTCCGCCTTTCCTTCTGGCTGGATGTATATTTAATGCTGCTGCAAAAACAGCTGTCTTGGATTACAAAGTGGAAGGCTTATATGGGGGCTGTCAGAAACCTGGGTTCCTTTTTATGTTTATAATGGACATGTCACTCTGCAAAGGTGTTTAGGTTAGTCTTTACCCAACCTCTGCAGTCTGGCTTATGTGGTTTATTCATCTGTAACAGTCAGCTGGGAACCAGGCCTTCTGACACTGCAGAGCGAGCAGCTAGGTTGCTCTGGATTATTTATATTTGAATTCTTGTGAGGAAGAAATAAGCGATCATGTTGAAGTCACTGTTATTTTGACTTTTGTTATAGCAACTGAGTGTTTTTCCTAAGTCGTACAGCAGAGCCCTGGTGCTTTGCAACTCCCTTCAGGTATTGATATGTGAAAAGGATGTCTGGCCTCACTCTTTAAAAGACAAAGCATCAAGGGTTTTAAGGACAGTAAGACAGGTTGTTTTTGATCTTGACTTCACCCAGCCCCTGACAAGGCTTCTCCACATTACAGGAAATATCTGTAGGGCCAGTGGAGCGATTGTTGTCAGGTTACATCTTCTTACAAGGCTTTAATGTATGACCTTGACCTCATCATCACCCAAGTTCACTAGGCTCTGCCTGTCACTCAGCACAGTCCTATCCAGATGTGAATTACCCGCTCCTGACAGGTATGGGACAGGGGAGGAAATCAAGTCTCCCCTTGCTGATTGCAGGAACCTGCTCTTATTCTGGGAGCAAAACTATCCCTTCGGTGTTCCCGTGTATTCGGGTTGTTTATTACATTTATTTTTATTTTGTATTATATGTATGCATGTATATCTGTGTGTGGTTATATGCTTGAGTACAGGTTATCTATCAGTGGAGGCCATGGAGCTGGAGTTACAGACAGTTGTGAGCTGGATGCTGGTCTGAACTCTGGAGGAACAGTCTTAGCCATTGCCATTTCTCCAGCACCACTACTGAAGAGAGAGAGCTCTTCTCAGTTTTCCAGGGGCTGTGTCGGTACAGCTTCTTAGAGTCCGATGTGGGAAGTTTTGTGTGTGCATGTGCACAGTGGAGAACAGTAGATAATTTGTGAAAGAGAGAGAGAGAGAGAGAGAGAGAGAGAGAGAGAGAGAGAGAGAGAGAGAGAGAATAATGTCTCCCCCACATACAAGTGAGATCACACAATATGTTACCTTTTATCTGATTTATTTTACTTAGCATAATATCTTCCGGTTACACATGCTTTGTGGTAAATGACTGGATTCTTTTTTTTTTTTTTTTCCTTATGGGTGACAAAATAAAGTTGTTTCTTATCTGTTTACCTGTCCATATGCACCTCAGCTGATTGCATCCTTATCCTGGCTATTCTGAATAGCAGAATGAGAGCAACTTTCTAGCTCTCTCTCTCTCTCTCTCTCTCTCTCTCTCTCTCTCTCTCTCTCTCTCTGTGCGTGAATGTCTGTGTGTGCACCCATCAGTGGAGACAATAGGTGAGCTGTGGAATAAAACGTGTAGCAAGAATCTGCCATTTACTGAGGTCTGCCCTCTTTGTGACCAGTGTTTATCGGACAGTAGCACCTAATTCCTTCCAAAGTAGCTACTTTTCTTGCCTCTGTGAGAAAATAATTGGCAGAAACGAGGTAAGGGAGAGAAAGTCATTTGGGTTCATAGTTTTAGGATGAGGAAGGCATGGGGGCTAAAGCGGCTATGTCCAACCCATGACCCAGGAGCTTGTAAGAGCACATTCTGGAAGTGGGGCCTGGCTATAGCCCTCAGAGATCTGTCCCTGAGGGCATGTGTCAGCCAGCCAGACTATGGGCTTCAAAGATTCTACAACAAAACAGCACAGCAGTTGGTGACCAGGAGTTCAAACACATGAGCCAGTGGGGGGCACATGGAGCTGGTAGTTTGTAAGTAGCTTTTACCGTGTGCTGTAACTTCAGGGAACCTTTTCCACACAAACTAACCATGCCCTTTGTTTTGTCTGTAAGAGATAATGGGAAAGTGGCAATTCTGTAAATATTTAGTTAATCTGACA
>PVIH01000516.1:180160-335202 GCA_004025045.1 Sigmodon hispidus
ATGGGAAGTAGCTTCTGAGTTAGGAATGGGGGGGGGCGTGTGTCCACTTCTCTTCTTGGTGCTGGCACTCCATCTGGCTTAGACCTGTGCAGGTCCTGTGCATGCTGCCACAGTCTCTGTTTGTGTGTGTCTCTCCTTTTTTCTTTGTCATTTTAGTAGATAACAAACTAGCTGCTTCCTCATCAAAGTCTTCACTTGTATTTTTTAATGATTAATCATGATGAACATTATTTTATTTGCATATGAGCCATTTGAATATGTTCTTTAGAGAAACGTTCAGTCCATCTCCTATTTAAACATTGTCTGTTGCTGAGTTTGTGGGGGGTCTATAGGTTCTGAATATCAACCCATTATCAGATATACTTGCAAATACTTGCCTTCCACATGCTTCCTTTTCACTCTGTTGGTGATGTCATATGATGCATAAAAGCTTGTAACTTTGATGGGATCTAACTTTTATGTGTTTTTTCTTCCTGTGATTTTGGAATTATGTCCAAGAAGACACTTCAAATCCAATGTCATGAATACCTTTTCTTTGTATTCATATAAGAAATTTCTCACTGTTTTATCTTTTTTAAGTAGGTTTGGTGTTATTCTTAATTTTTTTTAATTTTTATTTTATTGTTACATGTGTGGATGTTTGTACTATGTGCATGCCTGGTGCCCCTGGAAGCCAGAAGAGGGTGTTGGATCTTATCTATAACTGGAGTTATAGATAGTTCTGAGTGGTAGGACTTGAACCCAGGTCCCCTGAAAAGCAGCCAATGCTCTTAACTAACCACTGAGCCATCTCCTTGGTCCCTTTATTTTTTTCTCTTATGGTTGATTGGTCTTTGATTCCATTTTGAGATCATTTTGTATTTTGTATAAGATAAGGATCCAATTTCATCTTCTGCATGTGGATATTCACCTCGAGTTGAAAATACTGTTGAGTGGTTGTGGCACCCTTGTCAAAATCATTTGAATACATATATAATATATGTGTATGGGTGTATATATATTCACAGACACACACTAGCACATGCACACACACATACAAGGGTTTATTTCTCTCTACTTATTTCTGGTTATTTTTATTCTGTCAGCACTACACAATTTTGATTGCCAAAATTTTGCAATATGCAATAAAACCTGCAAGTGTGAGAACTCTGATTTTTTTTCCCCAGATTGTTCTGGATGTTTAGAATCATCTGAGAGTCCATGTGACATTTAGAATGATTATTTTTTCTCTTTCTGAAAAAAAAATATTGTTGGGGGTTTTGCTAGAGACTATACAGAGTCTATAGATTGCTTTGCATAGTACTGATATCTTAAAATTTTTGTCTTTTGGCTCATGAACAAAGGACGTCTTCTTATTTATTTTTATCTTTTGTCTTCTTTAATTTTAAAATAATCTCTCTCTCTCTGTCTCTCTCTGTGTCTCTGTCTCTCTCTGTGAGGTACATGTGTGGTATTGCTATGTGTAGAGGTCAGAGAACCATCATCTTGGGCATCATTATTTGAGACACTATCTGTTATTCACTGCTGTATATACCAAGCCAGGCGGCGTAGAAACTTCTGGGGATTCTCTCCTCTCCTTTTCCCATCTCGCTGTATAAGGTCTGGGTTAGAGGTTCACATGAACCTCTTCTGACTTTAAGCAAGTGTGTGTGTGTGTGTGGGGGGGGGTAGGGGATGGAGGGGTGGGGTTGGGTGGGTCCCAACTTAGTCCCCTGCTTGCCCAGCAAAGGTCATACCCACTGAGCCTTCTTCTCAGCTCATTTTTAATTTCTGTTTCAAGGTATTCTGGTCAGTATAAGAATACAACATTATTGTGTTATATTTTTAAGATATTAATTTCTCATCTATTGCCACATTTCTAGTTCCACTACTTTGTATGTACCTCCCATGCCCACTTCTCTACCACTGTGATTTGAGGAAGTGTTACAGACCATCTCTTTCTAATTTTCTGATGTTTCACAGTGGGATTCTGTGACAGAACTTGCTTCTTACTCATTCTACTTAGTCATGTGAACTTGGGTTATCTTGTCATCTAATTCTGAGAGAATGTCTGTTTTGTTTTTATTTTGTTTTGTTTTGTTTTTTGAGACAGGATTTCACTATGTGGTGATTATGAGAAATATAATTGTGGGTGTATATGTGTATGTGCATGTGTGTGTGTGTCTGTGTCTGTGTATGTATATGTGTGTATGTGTCCGTGTGTGTATATGTGTGCGTGTGCATGCACACGCGTGCGTGTATGTGTGTGTGTGTGTGTGTGTGTCTGTGCGTGCATTACTGGGGACTGAACTTGCTAGGCATGTTCTGAATCACTGAGCTATGTATCTCCCAGATCCAATCTTTTCATTAGTTGTTTTTGTCTCAAATTTTCTCTTCATCTTTTAAACGAAATTCTGGATGTTGGCCTTTTGGATTTCGCTGGATTTTAAATCATTTCTTCTTTTATCCCACATAGCCACTAACTTCTAACTTATAGGAGATTTTCTTAACTTTTAATTTTAATCTCTTTGAGCAATGGTATTTAGCTACCAATTTTAGTTTCTAATGGCAGTTTTTAACTTTTAATCTGGCATTTAAAACAGCATTTTGTTTTTAGTTTTATGGTGAGAAATCATTTTTTCTCTGAGAATATGATTACTCTGTCTTTTTTTTTTCAAACACTTTTCCTTGTGTTTGTTTTTGAATATGTCTTCTGTGAGAAGTATTTCCTCACTGTCTCCCCCTGTTTGACTGGAGGATGTTTGTGTGTGACCTTCCCTGGGGAGACCAGTTGCCAGAGGACTTTTCCTTTTGTCTTTCTCATGCTGGCATGAGGGGTCTTCTTTCTAGACTGGGGAAGTGCTATGCCTTCTTCTCCAGTTCAGCTTTTATTGATGTGTGGGAGAGCATTCCAGATGCTGGCATTCCAGAAACAGATAACAGTACTGGGTGCCTGTATTTTGCTATGTGGAGACAGTATTCTCTGGAGTCCTTGTTTTACTCTGTCTTGCTCCTGAAAATCTATAAGCTTCCATCTTAAGTTCAGACTCTATTTTATTTTTAAAAAAGATGTGTGTGTGTGTGTGTGTGTGTGTCCATCTATAGAAGCTTGAGGCATTGGATCCCGGAGTCTGGAGTGATCCATATGGCTGTGTGTCACCCTATTTTGCTGTTGGAAATCAAACTTTGGTACTCTGTAAGGGGCAGAAAGCAGTCTTAACTGTAGGGCCATCTCTCCAGCTTCATTTCCCCCACCCCTAGGGAAAAGACTTGCAGCATCCTTGAGCAGTGGGACGAGATGGACACACAGCTGCTTGCATTAGGAAGCTCCCTGGGAATCCATGTAGTCAGGACACAGACTTCCTGTGAGCTTTCTTCCTTCTGGTTCTTCTCACAGCCACGGGGTTGATGTTTGAAAGTGTGTATATATAATGTAGTGTTGGCAATCTCAATCCCCCCCTCCCCGCCCCATTTTAATGTTTTGGTTGTGAGCCTAGCTTTTAATGGCTGAGCCATCTCACCAGCCGCCCTCCTCACATACATTTGTGTTTAATATCTGACAGCCCAAGTCCTTCCTAACTCTTCTAGATATTTTTATATGGCCCTAAAAAATTTTAAAGTACTTCATATTCTATAAAGTACAGTATAGATTTATACATATTTCATAATAAGTTAACTTAGCTTTTCAAATCAGCATATTGAGATTTTAATTGGATTAATATTCTTTCTGTTATTTTCAGTACCTAGCCATGGGCCTGGATCATGCTAGGCTTTCAAGAAAAAACAAACAAACAATCCCTAAACATGTCACCATAAGACATCTGGTAAATGGAAATAATTTTGGCATCTGTGTTTTCTATATCACATGGTCCTGGCTAGCCTGTGCTCCCGTCACTATCAGCTGGTAGCAGAACAGAAGGTCTCTCTCTCTCTGTGTCTCTCTGTCTGTCTCTGTCTCTCTGTCTCTCTGTCTCTCTCTCTCTCTCTCTGTCTCTGTCTCTCTCTTTCTTTAGGGTCTCCATACACATCCCACACTGGCCTGGAACTTTTCAGGCTCAGCATGCCCAGTATTATGATCACAGTCTTGCGCCACCATGCCTAGCTGTTCCTTTTTAATATCTCACTTGTATCTGTGAATCGCTTCTTGACAGCTATGCACAGCCCAGGCCAAAGAACTGGACACAAACAGAAGGATGTTAAAACCAGGATGCCAGAGTAAGTTCCAAAGACTGAGCCCATCCTTTAGGATGGGAATGAGCTGCCCTTGTAGGACAGCAGGCTGGGCTTCTCATGCAGCCTGATGGGCATGTGTTGGAGCAGAGGGAGGCTAAACAAACAGCTTCCACCACAGGAGAGGCTGTCATGGAGGAGCAAGGGTATAACAGGAGGACTGCTCTATCTACATGGACTGATCCACATGGAGTTTAAGTAATAAAGTTTATTAGTGTCCCTGATTTAATGTGACATATTTCCAGGGCAAATTACTCTGAGATCATAGTGTTCATGAAATATGACAGAAATCTTTTAAGTGCGAGCATAAGTTCTGAATTAATATAATAACCCGATCTGGAAAAAGGCTAGTGGCTCCAAGATTATGCACAGGACTCCTCCATCTCCGTCTATCCACCCCCATTTCTGGGCCTCTCTTGAAAAGTCCTCTTTCTGATTTCTATTCTGATTTCTATTGCAGCTATTTCAGCCTCTAGTTGCAACCCAGACTTGGCCTTTTCTCTAGCAGGGTTGGGCCAGGATGTCTTAGAGTCTATCACCTGAGGGTCTATGAGCAAACCTAGTCCTCATAGTTCCTGGCTCCAAGGCATCAGATAAGGCTGATCAATGGGTCCTGGCCACAGTTTTACTTCCTCTGACAAACTGTGAGGCTAGTGGGAGTGTGGCAGCCATAACCTCGGAGGCTAAGGTTGTCCAGCAGCCCCTCTGCATGCTTTCAGGTGAAGAAGCAGAGTATTAGGACAAGGGCCTCAACTCTTGGATGCACCTGACATGACAGTGTGAACCCTGGGTCATGGCTCTAATTTTTGCTGTGGTGGTAGAATACAAAAAAACGACAACCACAACAAACCCTATGAAATTTTCATAAAGATAGAAATTAAAAACAGAGAACAACTAAGCATTTTGGCTTACCCAGCATAACATCTGGTACTTCTGTCAGGGGGTAACCTGTGCCACTCCACACCAAAGAGACACATCACCTGCCTTTCTCCCCCTCGGGTAGCCTGGGCTTATCTCCTCACTCATGCACTGACCTACTTCCTGAGAAATTCTGGAAATCCAGGTATTTAGTCTTGACTTCATGGTCCCTCTAGATTCTGCTTGCCAGGAAGTCTGGCAGATGGTCTTAGGCAAGCCCCTTAAAGGGTTGTTTGACCCCACCCTCCCAAAGGGCTTGTGACCCGTGTGTTGATAACTACTGCTTTAGAGAGAAGCCCGGAGAATGGCAGCCGCCATGTTCACCCTTTTCCCTGCTTCCTTCCTTTCTTTCTTCTCCTCCTTCCCTCCTCCATCTCTCCCTTTCCTTCTCCTCTCTCTCCTTTCTTGTGACTTCCCGCTTCTCCATTCTTTGCTTCCTTTTTGAGTCAGGGTCTTGCTGTTAGCTCAGGTTAGCCTCAAACTCACCATCTCCCTGCCTAGAAAGCCCTGGGGCTACAGGTGTGCTGCCACACCAGACTGCATTCCTGTTTGTCGTTTTCTCCTTTATGGCTTTTATGAGGAGGCTTAGGAAGACACCTCCACACAAATCCTACAGATGTTGCCAAGGTCTCAGAGCTCAGCACTTGGGTATCGGATGGAGAACATTCATCGGCAGGTTAGAAGCCACAGGAATTTCATAAGCCACCCTTGCTCTGGGTCAAAGGTTATCTGCTGAAAAGGAACCACCTAACCCTTCTTATAGAGAAGGAAAGGAAGACAATGTTCTTAGCTCTCTGCCTCTTGGGATTTAAAGTGTCATTCACTGAGTTGTCTGTGTCTTTATGATGCAGTCTTAACAGCCAGCCTTACTATTGAGGGCTGTCCTCCTCCTCATCCTTGAAGCAGAATCTGGACCCAGGAATTTTACTTATTATTTATTTATTTTTGAGACAAAGCTTCATGGCCTAGACTGGTCTTGAATTTGCTATGTCCCTGAGAACTTTCAGACTTCTGATTCCTGCCTCTGTCTACCGATTTCTGGGATTACAGGTGTTCACTATGATGTTGGGTATTGAACTCAGGACCCTGGCATACTAGGCAAGCACTGTACCAATTGGGCTATATCTCCACTCCTTTTCTATTTTTGACACAAAGGTTCTATGAAGCCTAGGCTGGCCATGAACTTCCTGATCCTCCTGCCTCTGCCTCTCTAGCATTGGAATTACAGTCATGGACCACTATGTAATGAGCCTTTTTCTGTCCCATCAGCCAGCTTCCAAATAATGACATGGAGATTTATTAATTACGAAAGCTTGGCCTATAGCTTAGGCTTGTCCTACTAGCCCTTATAGCTTAAATTAACCCACATTTTTATTAATCTATGCTCTACTACATGACTTTTAACTCTCCTATTTTATGTGTCTGACTCATTCCACATCTCCTGCACACCTTAATCATCTCCTTTTCCTCTCTCTGCCTGCCTATCTCTCCTGCCTAGCTATTGGCCATTCAGCCTTTTATTACACCAATCACAGCAACACTTGTTTACACATTTTATATTGTACAATATATTGTAATGTGTACAATATATTGTACAAATATTGCGCAACAACCTTGTCTGGCTTGCAGTATGGGGAAATGTTGGGTAGACTGTCAGGTGGGAAAAGTTAATAAACTACCACATCCCTACAACACTGAACCATAATCTTCTTTGTGTCACAGCCAAGCTGGGCTCCTGCTGAGGTGGCTCCAGGTCTGGCCCCTCATTAAAGCGTTCCCATCTTGAACAACAGCAGTGGCGTCCCCATCATCTCCTTTTATGTTTATGCATTAGAACAGGCACTTGACACTCAGTGATATGTCAAGTTCAGTCTTTGTGTGCTGCCTCGCTTTGTTCTTATGTCGAGTGAGTAAGCCTTGTCTGACCTGCCAGTCTGCGAATGCTGACCCTGATGGAGGCTGGCAGAATAGAGATGAGTGTCTCAGTGAGTTCACATCTGTTTAAACAGGGATCATCAGAGTCTGATGGAGTGAGGCTCAGGGTTGGGATGACACAGGTTTCCTGACAGTGTAGTTCTCTTAAACAGGCAGAACCTGCAGAGCTAGCGACCCAGGGCATGCTGTCTCATGGTGTCCCATGCCTACCTTGCCTGAAGTAAGTGTATCACCCAACTCTGCTCCTATCTGCTCTGGAGCCTCTGCCTGTTTTCTGCCTGTGAAGCTCTCCTGCTGCAATGCTGGCAAACCCTTCCTTTGGATCTAATACCCTAATCCTTACCAAATTAGCTCCAATGTTATCCTTTGTAGGAAGGCAGGCCTGTACCTCAGTTGGATATCTGCTTCTCTCATAAAAGCCCCATGGGCATCGTGTGCATATTTCTTTAATAATATTCCAGCAGTAACTTGATGGATTAGCTTTTCTTTTGTTACAGTGACAAATAGTCATCAGGAAAGTGACTGAAGTATAGGTCTGATGTCTAGCATGGACTTTAGTTGTTCATGAATGAATGTGTTAGCAGGGCTCAACTCTCTCTGGAGATGCTAAAGGAGAAGCCATGTTGCTGTTGCCTGTTGTGGGACATTTGTACACTGTGTGAAGATGTATTGCTGTGACTGAAGTAATAAAGAGCTGAGTGGCCAATAACTAGGCAGGAGAGTGTAGGCAAGATTTCTAGTGGAGAGAGAAAGGAAGCCAGAGGGATAAAGCTAGGTATGCAGGAGATGCTAATGGGACGTGGGATGCAGTACAAGGCGAACATACAGGACAGAGGAAAGGTAACCGGACCATCCTGGCCAGATTTGTAGCTGGAATTGTACCTGCTCTGTCTTTCGAGGTCATCTGCTGCTCTAGTGTCTAGCTCAGTGTCAGAGCCACAGTGGACAACCAGCAATAATTGAAGATGGACAAGTCACATTAGGCAAGCTTCCTGGACAGGGATGAAGCAATACTTTGGATCTGCTCAGTGTGGACTTTTTACTGTCCAGTGGTGTTCTGGAAAGTGATGAAGTCATGAGCTCTGTTCCCAACCATGTGCTGTTTTTCCTGAAGGTTGGAAGGCAGAGGGCCAGTATGTCAACACCTCAAGCCACACCATATAATTCAGAGCCTCTTTTGACTTTCAGGCTGATGTCAACATTTCCTTACCTTGCTGAGAAGCCAATGTGATGACTATACATTAATTTACATTTGCTTGTGTTCAAATAATGAATTCCAGATCAGACCAGGACTAACTTGGAGGCAGAAGCTGATATTTCCTGGAGGATGGAAACAAAGAAACAATCAAAGGAAATAAGACAAAACCCTTCCTGGCCCAGGGAGATGGCTTATCAGACAAAAACCGCTTGGCCCAGAGGCTGATGACCTGGGATCTGATCTCAGGAATACAAGGAAAAGCCAGATGCAATGACACATGCCTGTAATCCCAGCATGCCAATGGTGAGCTGAGAGGCAGAAAGAGGAGAATATCCTGAAAGCTTCAGGCCAGCTAGCTCGGAACAAGAAGCACAGCAGGAGACAAGAGAGACCCTGCCTTAACCAAGAGTGAGGGCAATAGCTGACATCTGAGGTTGTCTTCCAACCTCCACACGCATGCTGTGGCACGTGAGGATTCTTATACACAAACACACAGACACAAACACTCAACACACACACACACAAACACAGAGACACACTCAACACATAGACACACACACTCAACACACACACACACTCAGCACACACACAAATATTTAAGGTATTTAAGGAACCCCTTCCTGAATATGGGAGTGATGGGGGAAATGCCTTTCTGTATGCTGTGAATATCATTCTTTAAATAAAAGAACTATCTTGGCCTGTATCAGGCACCATAGCATTAGGCAGGAAATCTGAGCATAGGTAGGAGAAGGAGGGCGGAGTCAGATAGAGAGACAGGCTCGATCCAGATGCCCAAGAAGTAACATGTAAGGTAACACAGGTGAGCCACAGGCCGTATGGCAGGACAGATTAATGAAAATGGGTTGAATTAAGAGGAAAGAGCTAGCTAGCAATATGCCTGAGCCATAGACCAAGCAGGATAAAATTAATATAAGCATCTATGTGTTTCTTTGGGACGTTGGAATTGCTGATCCAGATAAGCAGTGGCAGCAAGGCTGATCCGTGGGACTAGGTGGGTGAGAAACCTCAGTTACATGGAGACTGTATATGCGTTTAGGACTTTCCTTGGAGGATAGTTCTACCATGGGGGACCCCACACCTGAGTAGAACCCTGTCTACCTCCTTTATCTCCACAGGGATACAGATGGAGATGTGGTATTAGAAACTTTTGCTGGATGATCATCTCTTTAAGATTGAAGTTACTTACCAGGAAGAAATGGCCATGGGGTTTCTGCAGAGTTGCATTTTGAGGCTCAAGACAATGGGTGCAGGACATTGTTGTTGAGATTCTCTCTCCTGCAAAGGGGGTCACATTCTATGCTGTAGCATCTCGGCAGGTGAACTGAGTGTAGACGTGCATGACAGAAAAGGCAGAATTTTGAAGCATTCTGAAATGTGCTGCCTCCCACTGCCACATGTCTGGTTCTCTTGCAGCTTGTTCTTTGAGCCGTTTGTCCTTGGACACTGCCATGTACCTCGTCTATTCTGCCCTGATTCTCTACCCGTTCTCTGTAGGCTATTCAATTTATTTCTCTGGCTTCACAGTAGTTCCCTCTGTCCATGGGTATGTTTCCCCAAGACACCCCCAAAATGCTTGAAACCTCCTATATATCTAATTCTTGATATAAGCCCCGGAATATGACAACTATTGAGATGATAGCTGAGATAGACATCTATTAAATGACTACTAGGTGGGTAGCATATACAATGTGGATGCATTGACCTTATGAGTGACTCATGGCCTAGAGGAATGAAGTGAGGTTTCATCACACTGTTCAGAATGACTTGAATTTAAAACTTATAAATTCTTTATATTCTGGAATTCTTTAATTTCTCAGAACAAACAACAGCAATAGTTTAAAGACCTTGGGCAATTCTGGGAATTACTTTGCATACTTCTGATACATCTGGAGTCTGTATAACCTCTGAGGGCCCCCAGGTATCCATTAAATGGATAATTACACTCCCTTATAATTATTTCTTTTCAATGTAGTATTTTTAGACTGCAGTTGAATGTAGGCAATAAATTATAAAAAGTAAACCTCAGAAGGTATGGCTCTATCCTGAAACTGGGGCTCTGGGACATTTTTTATTCTATAGCTTCAGTGCCTAACACAGTGTTCAAGCCAAGCAGGGTCACTAGATAGATGAGTGAAAATATTAATAAAAACACCCTTGGCCATTCATCATTCAGGCTTGACTTGACATTTTCTGTTCTCTTGCCTAATATTTTTCAGACTAATAATCTTTCAATATTGCCATTTTTTTTTTTAAAAAAAAATCTATGGAGTCTATTACACAGTACTGGGAGCCATGAATAAATATTCCTAGATTTTTGCCCTCAAGAAACTTCTGTAGAGTTGTGAATACAGGTAGACCAATCAACAATTAAGTAAGATAGGTGCTGTAAATAGAGAGACAACCGTGGACATTGACAGCTTTTTAACTTCCTTAAACATTTGCTTTATTTGAATATCTGTATCTATTCTTTGATAACTCCATATAATGCATTTTGATCATATGCATCCCCAGCCCCTCCCAGATTGCCACTTTTCCCACTCACCCAACTTCATGTACTCTTTTTTTTTTTTTTTGAAAACTGGTTGAGGCTAATTTATGCTGCTCATATATTCTTGAATGCATGGCTGTCCACTGAAGTGCAGTCAATCCACCAAGGGTAACACCCTTAAAGAAAGATGATTTTTCCTTTCCAGACAACTATCAATTGCCAGTAGCTGGGGTAGGGCTTCATGCTCACTTCCCCTCTCGGTGCTGGGATTTTGTCTGGTTGAGCTCGCATAGGCCTGGCACATGTTGTCACAACCACTGAGTCCACATTTGCAGCTTCCCTGCTGTGTCCAGAAGCACATCTTGCTGTAGTTTTCCATCACATTTGGCTCTTACCAATCTTTCTGCCCCCTCTTCCTTGATGATCTTTGAGCTTTGGATAGAAGCAGTCCACTATCAGGGTCTCATTCAAGACTGAGCATTCTGTAATCTTTTATTTTCTACTTTGTCTCTCTTAATGAATATCTACTGCAAGAAAATAAGCTCCGGGGGCTGGAGAGATGGTTCAGAGGTTAAGACCACTGACTGATCTTCCAGAGGTCCTGAGTTCAATTCTCACCAATTTACATGGTGGCTCACAACCATCTATGATGACATCTGGTACCCTCTTCTGTATACTATATACATAATAAATAAATCTTTTAAAAAATAAGCTGCTTTGATGAGGGTTGAAGACATACTAGTCTCCAGTATATCAGTTAGTCACTAGTCATTGATTTAATACTATGTCCACTTAGCAGAATAATAAATAAATGTACTTTTTTCTTCCCTAGGACCTACGATGTGCCTAGCTACAGGTTTTTGGCACTTTTAGGAAAGATTTTTATTATTTTCGTGTCAGAATTAATTTTTGATGGTGCTGAATGTAAAAAACCTTAAATTTATTTTTATGATGTCACAGATTAAGTATATTTCCCCTACAAAAATGTATCCATTGTAGATATTCAGAGAAACACAAGGAAGGAAGAAATACAGTGATTAGCCAGTGCTCAGAGATAGTGATTAGTGTGTATCAACTTAGTGTGTATCTTTCTAGCCCCTGGATCATTCCTACCTATTCTTTACCCACCTTTCAAAAACAAACAACAAAGAGCAAACAAACAAACATCTGTAATTCCAGCACTCAGGAGGCTGAGGCAGGAGGATTCCCAGTCCAAGGCTAGTTTGGGCTACATGGCAAGATCTTGTCTTAAACAAAAACTAGTTTAGGACCATGAAGTTTCAACCATATTTTCTGTCTTTTATTTTACTCACTTCCTTCTCTCAAAAATGTTCTGAGAAACATAGTGATCAAAGGCTGGGAACGTGACTGTCAGAAATAAAGTAAGAATTAGTTCTAGCACTGAGATTTAAGTTGGTTTCAAGTTAAAGTATTATGTGGAGAAACCTTTGTGTGAGGTCCTGTATGCGTAACCCATGTTTCCCTTTTGGGGCAACCGTCTTTTCTATTGATTTTAAAAAAAGCCCCCTTATGCATTAAGATCATCCATGCTTTGTCTTAGTTATTAAAAATACATTACCAACTTTTGTCTTTTTCACTTCTTTGTGAACTTCTAATGTAAGGCTTTTATCTCAAAAGCAAGGAGGCCAAGGCAAAAATAGTGAAGTATCCCCAAACTGCATACAGAGTTGACAGTCGAGTTGGCCAGCCACAGGTACCTCAGTTCTTAGTGTTTGGAATTCACACTGTTTTCTCGGTCAGCATGCTGCTCATGGCAGGCCGCTGTTCTGCTCGCTCATGGTGTTCTCTGGTAGCCTTGCCATCCTAAGAAGAAAGGGCTCACCTCTTGGCCTCTGTCTGCTGACTGCAGCAACGCCCAGTTCCAAGGCTAACTGAATACCACTCACAAGGAACCTGATAGTTTCTTTATAACTGTACATTGGCCATAACACTGGCTTTTAAAAGTTTTTTTTTTTTAAAGATTTATCTATTTTATTTTTATTGGTGTGAGTCTCTGTTTGTATGCATAGATGTGCCCCATATGCATGCCTGGTTCCCATGGATGTCAGATCCCCTGAAACTAAGTTATGAATGGTTGTGAGTTAGTTACTGTGTGTGCTGAAATCTGAAGCTGTCTCCTCAGCAAGAACAACACTGTCCTTAGTCACTGAGCCATCTCTCCAACCTCCATACACTGGGTTTGACAGAGTCACCAACAATGACTATGGTGGTTGGAATCTTGGAAGTGCTTTAAGGGCCTCTGTGAAGGACTTAGCCCATAGATGGGGAGGTGGAGGAACCTTTAGGGGGTGACACCTAGTGAGAGGTCTGAAGGTCACTGAAACTGTTCTTCTCTCTTTGGCTTTCCTGGTTAGGAGTGAACAGTTTTGCTGTCATGACATCCTGCCTTCCCCCAAGGAAATGTCACCAGCATGGACTAGAACCTCTAACACTGTGAGCCAAAATTATCTTTCTGTTTATATGAACATTGTCTCAGACATTTGCTGTCATAGCACGGTGGTAATGAGAAGTGTTTTACTTGATGATTGAAGCAAACTCGTGGAGAAGGCAAGGCTGACATTAACATGTCCAATATACAGAAGAGGAAGCGAGGAAAGAATTCAGGGGCTTATTCAGTAGCTCCCTGCCAGACCACAGCAGCACCAGACTCTAATGAAGCTCTTGCTATCCAACTTCCTGTGATCTCCTGCCATGCTATGCTCTTTCTCTAGACTTGCTCACTTCCAAGGCAGCTCCCTCTGGTTGCTAGATGGGTTGAAGAGGTAAACAGAGAAGTTTCACACAGGGTCTGGGATCATAGAGCTGGGTTTGGCTGGGCTTCCTGGTGGGAAAATCGTTGGCTCATAAAGAAAAGCCAAACTTCCCTAATGAGGACACATGAAATAGAATTTGTTCCAGGGCTGCATTTTCCCTCTCAATATTTTTTAAACAGCAACAGCAAATAGAGTAAAATGTATATAACACAAACTCACACCTGCTGTGGAATAATCCTTCTGTACACTGTGAATATGTATTATTCTCATTGGCTAATAAATACCTGACTGGCCAATAGCTGAACATGACTAAGTTATGTGGGGAGCCAAATAAACCTTTATTATTATTATTTATTATTATTATTAATTATTATTATTATTTGTGGGTGGGTTGGTGCCACATGTGGGTGTCTTCAGAGGTCAGAAGAAGGAGTTAGATCATCTGGAACTAGACTCAAAAATGATGATTGTGAGCTGCCTGCCGGAAGTGGGTATTGGGAACCTAATGGAGTCCTCTGGAAAAGCAATCGGGGTTCTTAGCCACTGAGCCATCTTTCCAGGCCTCACTTAAATCTTTTAAAGTAAAGTGTTTGCCAATACTTAGTCATTCAGAGCTCTAAAATATTTTCATCACCCCACTTACCCACCAAATATGACCCCAGAGAGTCAAGCAGTATTCTTCTTCCTCTTAGGCCCTAGAAACCAGCTATTTGCTTTTTCTGTGAATTGACCTAATTTGGATATTTTGTACTCACAGAACCATACACTATGTGATCTTTAGTGCCTGTTTTTTTTTTTTTTTTCCTCAGCATCATGTTTTCAAGGTTTATCCATATGGTAGTACACATGAGTTCTTTCTTCATTTTGTGCCTAAATAATATTCCTACACTTAATCTATTTGTCTATCTATTAGTAGACATTTGGGTTGCTTCTACTCAGCCCATATATTGAAGACATGCGTTTTTAGAGTCCAGATTTCAAATCAACTAAGTCACCCTAAAATCAACTCTTTCAAGATTCTGTCCCAATCTCTTTCTAGTCTGGAGAGATGGCTCAGAGGTTAATAGCACTGACTGTTCTTCCAGAAGTCCTGAGTTCAATTTCCAGCAACCACATGGTGGCTCATGACTATCTATGATGACATCTGGTACCTTCTTCTGTATACTGTATACATAATAAATAAATAAATATATTTTTTTAAAGAATGATTTTTTCTAGATATGTTAGTCAGTGATAAGTGAATGTAACAAAATACCCAAAACTACAAACTTAAAAACAGGAAAGGGTTATTTTGGCTCCTGGTTTCAGAAGTCTCAGTCCAAAGATGGCTCTGTTGTTCTGGGCTGGTGGGAAGCAATACAAAGTTGTGGAAGTATAATGGAAGACTATACTTACCTTATGGTAGCTGTGAAGACCAAAACAAGAAGGGGATGGCGCCCCAGTATCTTCAAGAACACACCTCAATGACCTCACTGCCTCTATGCCTCACCTCCAAAGGTTCCATCATGGACAGGAGACCAAGCCTTCAATCTATGGATCTTTGAGGTCACTCATCAAAACAGCAGCACGTGAAAGGGAAGGACCCACCCTGGCTGTTGAAGTTAGGGTCTTGATGGAAGCTCAAGCCCGAATAAGTACACCAAAGCAGTTTCCTCTCAGGAAATTTCCAGGGCCCTGGTAATGAATGTTGGCTGACTGTAGTGACAATGGGGACCATGGGCTCCAGTTTGATCCAGGGCAGCTATTCTGAGTCCCTAAGGCAGAAGCAGCCACCCATCATCATCATCATCATTTTCCTCCGCTTCATTAACAACTTCAATTAGCCCAAGAGCTTGAGATGCTTCGTCAGCTGCCTGATCCACAGCAAAATTAAGCCATCACGTTTATGAACTGCCCAGTGAGATCTGAAAGGAACTTTGCATATTTTACATTTAATAACTCGTCTCTCTTTTTATTTATAATGTTAATAACGATGGGGGTGCTCTGGGAAAGCACAGAAGAAAGAGGAGAGTCTGACTTCAACACAGAGAGGTGGCAAGATGCTTGACAAAGGTCCAGCTGCCCCTGTCCCAATAGCTCAGCATTAATGAAGTGGTGACCCTTTCCATCACCTTGTAGACTGCTTTCTATGGAGGATACAGGACCAGGAAGCTAAAAAGGCCTGCTGTGTGCTGTCAAGACTCTTTGTATCTATAGCTCCATGTAGTTTGTTGGGGCTCAGGGGAACTTGGTGGCCTTTAGAGGACTCCCACCCTACCCCACTACCTTATTAGCATCTTCTATTGCTGATCTGTAGGTGGGACAGGCATAAGACTGGGTGAAAGAAAGGAGTTTTGCCCTAGGAAGTATGTGCTTGGGGTGTAGGTTTTGCTTGGAGAGCCCATGGGCATGTTTGTATTAGTGAGTCTTCATATTTTGAAGACACAAAGATCCAGAAAAGCTGATGACTTTCCCAGTGTCACCAACTATTGAGTGTCGGTCCTGGAGTGCACACAGGGTGTTGCATGATTTCAGGGTATAAGAATAGGGAAGCCTGGGCTTTTTTCCAAAGCCCACTACTGACTCTCTGCAACTTTGGGCATGGTGTTTTGCTCCTCTGGAAGCCTGAATGATAAGACTCTCCTACTTACAGCGTTGCTGGAGGAGTCAGGCAAGGTCATCCTCACCAGACCATCCGCAAGCAACAAATCCCTGTGTAAGCAGCAACCATGGATCACCTGCTACAGAGGCCTCTGCACTACCATTGGGTAGAGCCAAGGTCAAGCCTTGCAGTGTTTGGGGAAAGCACAAGCTTTATGTATCTTTTGGCTGGTTGTGTTTTATGTTGTGTTGGAGCTACTCACAGCTGAAAGTATCACAGACAACCCCTGGGGCGCGCGGTGGGTGGGGGAGGACACAGCAGGAGAGGCAGAGCTGTACTCTGGTTAAGCCTTATTCACAGTCACAGCTGTGGCTGATCTGCTCTGCACATTCAGGTTGGAATGTGCTCTAATCCTGAGTCTGCAGCACAGAGCTGCTCCGGGTAGGCAGGGGTGAGGGTGGAGTGGTGGTGTGGAAGTGGAGTGGTGGTGGGGGGAGTAGGGTCTTGAAAGAGTGTGCCTAGGCACCCCTGATAACTTCTGTCTGATCATCCAGCAGAATTTTAAAACTGCAGATTACCACTCCTAAGAATACAGAGTCTAGGCTCAATTACAGAAGGCCTCCTTGGGAGGTGGTAGGGGTGTATCTAAAGACACTGCACAGGTCTTTTTCCAAGGTCTGAGAACTTGGGTCAGCTTCTGCTTGCAGGTCAGGAAGCCCATCTTCACCACAGAGGTTCTCTTTTGTGGCAAACGTGGAGGCCTCACCCTCAGAGACTATGGTTGAAATATTATCTACTTCCATTCCTGGAAGTTGCCATGGTGATCGTCCCCCCAAAACAAGCCAGAGGGTGAAAGATTAACCCAGAAAGTGCTGGGGTTACCTTTCCTGTTGGACTGCTCCATGCCTGAAAGGCTTTGTCTTACTGTGACTCACACCAAACTTACTGCAAGCAGGATGATGACCATTGTCCTTGTCATTTCACAGCTTCTGGTGCGGAGTAAGAAGTGGAACCCATAGGCAGTTTCTCTCATTCACTCTCTTAGCTCTGAGCTTTGCCCCAGGCAGATTGCCGAGGTTCATAAAGCTAATCAGAAACACATCCCCTCATCTTGTCCACACCCTTCTCCAGGGTGAACATCAGAAGTGGGTTAGCAGAGCTAGAGAAAGATGGACCAAAGACCATCATCTTAAATCGCCACCAGACCATGGGCAAGTCACAATACTTGCTGGGCCTCATCTGCACACCCAGATAGCTGTGCCTGGGCTTCTCAGAGCTTTGCTGTGAATAGCCTGTGGTGGCCGATAGATCTTTCTGCTCCTCCTGGGTCTGGCTGCAAGATGAAAGGGCGGGAGGGAAGAAGAGCGGGAGGCTGAAAAGCAAGGTCAATCAATTCTGAGCCAAGACCGAGCCTAAGAGATAGGGCGTGGCAGGCTGAAAGATGATGGCTGGCAAAAATCATTAGACGCATCTTTCAACAATCTATATGCCGTTATTGATTTTGTTATGGATCTTCTCCTTCCATCCCTTTCCCCCCACCCCAAGATCTTTTGGATCAATACAGCAAGTGCATTGAGACTGTAGCAACACATTTAAAACCTTATAAAAGGTTATTTAGTTGCTAACAGTGCAGTGGTTTCTGCAGAGCCTGCCAAAAGGTTACAGCTTTTTGGGGATCATAAATTACAGACGACAGGAAAAAAGTAAGTGCGGTTTTCTTTATTGTCTCAATGATGGATGGACTCCTGAACAGGGCAGAAAATACATCATATCACCTTTAATGGGCGTGCATTTCTGCAGCCATAACTCACCATTTTAAAATAGAAAATGGTGAAATATGGCATTGTATATTCCACTTGTGACATATTTATGAGTCCTTTCCTTCTTATAAATACAGTGATTGCTATTTCAAAGCTCCGTGTCAGGTATGAGCTGAGCACAAACAGCTGGTATGGCTGAAAAATTATAGCCAGAGTGGACGTTTTCAAAAACTCTCTCCCGCAGCAGTAAATTTACAGTGTTTGCACTAACTGTTATTAAAACCAAATCCATATCTTGGCAACAGGAATCCATTGCTCAGTAACAGCTGGAATGACAGTGTGCCCGACAGCTGGGCTGAGCTATATCTTGGCCGAGACACACATTGAGGGGGAAGGTCAAGGACTTCAGACTGAGACCCAGGGGCCTCCCTCCAGGTCTGTCTAAGCCGGGAATCCCCAGGGTACACACAGTCTCCTGTCTGATTCTTGGGTCTGGGCGCTGCTTCCAAATCCTTCCCTTGTCTGGGAACGACCCTCAGCGTAGGCCTTTGAGGCAGTCAGGCTTCCCTCAGTCCATCTCTTTTCCCCATGAGTCACTCCAGCTTTAGGGGAGTTGAAAACAGGATTGGACTCTGTGGCAAAGCCAGAGGGGAAGCAACCAAAGGCAGAGTTCATCAGGGATGTGAGGATGCCAACTAGACTGCAGGTAAAAACCAAAGGGAAAGGTGACAATGACTTACGGCTTTATGTTCATCATCATCCTCTCCTCCCCTTTCACTTCAGTCAAAGATTTGTTGAGTCCTTTTATAAACTCGTTGTCCCTTTAAGGTACAGAAAACAAAAAGAAGCAGTCTTAGCTTCTACTCCCCAAATGCTTCTAGACTATAGGTAGCCTGGAACTATGCAGCGCACATCTCCCTTTCTCAATTATTTCCTATGGCTGCTTTGACAAATAAAACACAGATGTTATGTGCAATGTAATATCCAGGCACAAAAGAATACACACTCTAGGGTTCAATTTGTATTCCAGGTCTAAAGATAGACAAAATGAATCTGTGGGAGGAGAGCCACTGTGCTGAACATTTAGTATTAGTGCCCTTTATAAGCTTCATGTTCATTATCCTAGCTCTCCCCAGCATCCCCCACTATAGTCAATACAGAGGGCAGCCATCTATATTCTGGCTTCATAGATGTGGAGCCTGAGGCTCAGAGTCAGTGTCTGGGGGAAGCTCTTACTCTGTTCTGAAGCCAACACTTAGCGATCTCAGTGAGGCTCTTGCTGAGATTTTTCTTGGCATCATGGTCTTCCCTGTACATACTCACTGCCACTGGGAACCCAGATGAAGAAGCAGAGTGGTCCATTCTAGGAAGTAGTAAGGACACATGGCCCGGCTCTTTCGGGCCCCACAGTAACCTCAGTCTCTGTGAACTGGAAACCTTTAGAAAATGACATTCGGAAATCAATGGCCTAGCCATTTTAAACTCCAGGTACACAACCCTACTTACCAAGTGTACAAAGGCATCATGAGTAGGTATAAAATCCACATGCACATTTGGGACTAATTGTGTATAATTGTTTCCTCTTTTAGTATTTTCCCAGATTCTTCTGTTTGCCGAGGGAGACTTTTCTAGGACTGTGCAGGAGGC
The DNA here is from genome assembly GCA_004025045.1 of Sigmodon hispidus. Classification (NCBI taxonomy): domain Eukaryota; kingdom Metazoa; phylum Chordata; class Mammalia; order Rodentia; family Cricetidae; genus Sigmodon; species Sigmodon hispidus. Next base: position 199,692 of record PVIH01000516.1, read on the forward strand.
TAGGGGTTACAGATGACAACAATATGCTTCATGTTCTCAGGGGCTGGCAGATCAGGAAAGACAACAGTGTCCACACAGAGAGAAAGATTACAGATTCTTTTGGGGCATGAATAAAAAGGTCTTTGCTAAGAGGTGATAATGCTGGCATTGTAGTGAAAGGTGGTCGGAGCTCATCAGTAAGAGTCCTGTAGGCAAAGGGAAGAGGATGAAGAAATCCCAGGATGTTAGAAGCATGCTCTGTGTGGGAGAGTGGCTTGAGATGAGACTGGAAACACAGGAGAGAGCCTAACGTTACCCGCAAAGAGTTGGCCTTCATTCAGAAGGCGAAAGGAATCCCTGAAGGTCTAGAAAGCAGATCCACATTGAAGTGCTACCTGTGGAAGATGTCCCAGCTTGTTTGGAGTGACTCTAGAGAAGGGTCAGTAGATTCCATTGAGGGATGATTGGGAAGCACAGTTGGTCCTGCTGATCCCTGGGGGACACTGCAAACTCTAAGACTCTTTGATCCACATTTGGTGACCAAACAGGAAGTTATTCAAAAGGCTGGAAGCACCTGGAGATTCAAAGCAATAATTTTAACACCCACTCCTTCTATGGCAGGGCACCATATTACTACCCCCAGCAGGACACTGTATTAGTTACGTTTCTTGTTGTTATGATAAAGAGTCCCAAAGAAGCATTGGAAGGATTGGTTTCACTCACAACTTGAGAGAGTACAGTCTATCATGGTGAAATAGGCACAGGAGGCTGGGGTGTGAGGCTGCTGACTCACAGCTCTGTGGATCAGGGAGCCGAGAGAAAGACAACAGCTGGACATGAGGCTGACTTATAATTCTAAGTGCTTCCTCTACTACCAGCAAACCACTTCTTCAAGATAGTCTTCATTTCTTAAAGGCTCCACAATGTCCCCAAACAGTGTCACTAACCGGTGACCTAGCACTCAACCATATGAGCTATGGGAAACATTTTATACACAAAATGGAGCAGGCAGTGTGTTAGCCAGCTTCTCATCACTGTGTAAAATTTCTTACATAACCTATAAAGAGGAGGGATTTATTTTTAGCTCATGGTTTCAGAGGTCTCAGTCCTTGGTCACTTGATCCTCATGCTTTGCGTTTGAGGTGAAGCCAAATATGATGGGGAAAGTATATTGAAATAAAGCTGCTAATATCAAGGTGACCAGGAGGGAAAACGAGGGAACTATACCTAAAGCAGGTACTATTTTTATTCTGTGTGATTTATAACACACGTTTAAATATAAATGAAACACATACTTTTAATAACAGCAACAAAAAAACCATGGGAGAAGAAATAAAAGGAACACATGCTTCCAATACTAATAACAAAATCATTAAAGATAAGAATCTGTGAGGGGCTGAAGAGCTGCCTCAGTGGTTAAAAGAACATATTACTCTAGCAGAGGACCCAGGGCTGGTTCCTAGCACCCTATGGTGGCAAAAACTGTTTGAACTCCAGTTCTAGAGGACTCTGTCCTCTGTGGGTACTGCATGCACACGGTGCATAGACATACATACAGGCCAAATACCCATACACAAGAGGAAAAAAAGAATCCCTAAGAGATGTACCAAAGGTTAGCTTTGCCCTCATTTTTAGTCTTAGTCTTTCAGCTTTGAGCTTGGCCTTGGGAGGTTGGATAGTTGCTGCGAATTTCAACATCATGGAGGACATCTCTGAACTTGTGTGTGACCGACAATTGATTTCTGTGTTGTGCATAATATCATAAGATATGTGTTCTGAACAGGGCATGGGAGGCAGATTTATTAATAGCTAAGCATGAACTTTGAAGTGGAGGTGAGCCTTCTGGGTAGAGTTTAGAGAGAGAATGTCTTTTGTGTTGTCTCTGCTTGAAATTCCATCAGTCAGCCGCTGTTGAAATCCATCATTTGTGATGGGAAGACTGAAGGCTTGCAATAACCGTGAGAGTGAAGAGTGTTTATTTTAGTCATGAAAATTATTGTGGACTTTCAACTAGTTAAATAGACAGAAGGAAAGTTGACTCTAACATGCATGAAAGAAGAGACTGTCAGCTTGACAGCTTATAGGGAAGCATTATATCTTTATATCCTGTTTGGGAACTAAACATACCGTGAAGCCTAAAAACATAACAAGATAAAAATTAGATTAGATTATGTCATTAAATCTTATTTTTACAGTATTATTTGTTGTAATAACATTCATGACATTAAAGAAAACAACCCTTCAGGACTGTTTTTAATTTTTCAAGTGTTTAATCCTCTTGATGTCAGAGATCTTTCAGGAAATGGTCTCATCTGAGTATAGGCGGAGGAATGAAAAAGTCAGCTTTGCTACCTTTAAGTTAGAAAAAGAGGAAATGTGGCCAAATCACACCCAACATCTGTGGCCAAGGAATCTTTAATCAGGCCTGAAAGAGAGTTAAACAAACAGACAAACAAACAAACAAACAGTGTCTCAAATACCTTGCTCCATGAGTAACTTGGTTGTATGTGACCATCTCTCGATGGCACAAATGGGCACCAAAGGGGCCATTTGGTCCCATGATGCCAGCTCTTATTCTGGCACTACAGTTCTAATTGTTTTGAGATTACATCACGTGTATGTGGTGAACATACACATTTACTGTATTTACTGTCTCTGAAATCAGGGTAGCCTTTAGTGGTAATGACATATTGTGATTCTACCCATGTCATGGGAAAGAAGGGCTAGTCATGTGTTCACAAATCTCACTGTAGTTTTAATAAGAAGTTTTAACAATGTTTTATTTGAAATTTTGCATGTGCCTTGTCTTCTCAGCTGAATTCAAACACTTGACCTTTTGACATTTGGGTAGAATGTGCCTCTAATTGTACTGTACTACTAAATATAAATAAAACTTCTCCTTTTAGCCCTTTCATTTCCCCAGAGATAAAGACTGGGCTTAAGGGCCTGGTGTATATACTGTCAGATTTCTGACCTTACTATATAAGATATTTGTGTTTTTGCAAAAATGGGGTCATGCCATGGAAAGATCTGGTAACATGCTGTTCACTACACAAAAACATTAGATCCTCCTTTTGAATCCATACATGGTGGTCATGCTCATGTTTTGTGATGATTGTGTGGATATAGCATTACTTATATACCTAATCATCAAATTAATAAACACTTAGGATAATCACATTTTATTCATTGTAAAGGATGAGTTCTGATAGTTTGGATAAGTACTAATTATTTTTCACATTTACTCATTTGTGTATTATGCACACTTTAAGTTGATTTTAAAAGATTCTATTTTTTGAGTGTGAGTGTTTGCCTGTACTATGTATTGGCACCAACTGTGTGCGGTGCCTATCAGGGTCAGCAAAGGGCCATGGATTCTTGAAACTGGAGTCTTAGAGTCATGAGCTGCTATGTAGGTACTGGGAACCTAACTCAGGTTTTCTGAAAGAGCAACAAGTGACCTTAACCACTGAGCCATCTCTTTTTCATACACACATGCATATATACAAAATGTGGTAGTCTGAATGGGATTAGTTCCCTTAATTCTAAAGGGAGTAAGTAGTACTATTAGGAGGTAAGGCCTTTTGAAGTAGGTATGACCTTGTTGGAGGAAGTTTGTCACGAAGGGGCTGGGCTTTGAGGTCTCTTTTGTTCAAGCTTTGCCCAGTGTGATGGATAGTCCACAGTTGCCTTTTGATCAATATGAAGCCAGCACTATGTCTGACTGCATGACACCATACTTCCTGCCATGATGATAATGAACAAAACCTCTGAAACTGTGAGTCACCACAATTAAATGTTTTTCCTCTATTAGAGGTACTGTGGTCATGGTGTCTCTTCATTGCAATAGAAACCTCAACTAACACACACACACACACACACACACACACACACACACTTATGGATATATCTTGCTGTATTGCTTTCTAGAAACTAGAAATATTTCATCAATATTCCTACCAACTATATATTTGAGGAAGCCCATTTCCCTCACTAATACCGAACATCATCTGCCTTTTGAATCGTTGCCCATGTTCTATGAATACTGGCCTCTTGATATTTTCATATGCAACTTTATTTGTTTAGTGAGGCTGAACATCTTTTGATGTTATTGCATTGATTCCTTTTAATCACAGAGGAAATGATGTCATTGTAAGTGAAGGGGAACCTCAACCATACTGATGAGCTATCTCATTTCAGGAGGTTTAATCTGTCTAGCCTGAACATGTGATTTATTGGTAACATTGCAGTCACACCCCCATCTATTTCTACTTCAGCCAATCCTCACTCAATACCTGTACAGGGTTTATTGTTATTTGTTAATATTTCCAAGTGTAAAAAGATGGGCTGTAAGAGGTAAGCTGATTGGATTGTGACCTCATGGGCAGATCTGTAGATAAAGGTAGATTTTCTTTTGTTTGGGGAGGGGGTTATATGTATTGGATATTGAACCCAGGGTCTCCAGCATGCTGAACATATGCTGTGCCTCTGACCAATGCCACAGCTACTCTATTCCTTACTTCATCTTTACTGTATTGCTTTGGCAACTGAAAAAGTAAAAATCCTGGGCCAACGTTTCTCCAACACCATGCTTATTTAGCACAGAGCTCAATATATGCAATCTCATTGAATTCTCCTAATAGTTCCATGAGGGAAGGACAAATACTGCCCACCCGCCCAGGCAGGCTTTTTAATGTCTGAGGGTCATGCCTGTAACCACTATCTCACATGCTCTCCCTCCAGCTAACACAGTGCATTCCTGTGCACACTAATGCATCCATCCTCCAGACTGAATGTTCCCATGGAAGTGTGAAAATTGTCACAGGGTGAAAGACAATAACAAGCTGTGAACTAAGGCTGAGCAAGGGCTTGTGTGTATAGTTTTCAGCAGGACATTGGCTTTTGGAATAGAACAGTATTTTGTGTATGATCATTTTCTACATTGTAAAGAAGCATCACATGTTTGACACCTGTCTTTTAGAGGCTGGTAGTATCTTTCAGGTAGAACAACAACCCAAACACTTCTTTCTGAGTTTGCAGACACCCAGTGAGGGAGCATCACTTGTCTGGTTCAGACTCATGGAACCGAAGGATCCCCTTGCCATGTTCACGTAGGGCTGCCATGCCATGGTTATGTTATTTAGGTCAACTCTTTTTGTACAGGGTCTCAGGTGTGAAGCATGCTCTGAAGAGGAATTGCTGCATTTCCATTCCTTCCATTAAGCCTGATTTTCAATTCTCTCCTCCCCCAGAGCTCCTGATACAGCCTCTGTCTACAGACAGTCAATAAATGTCAATGCGTGCTCCTGATTGATGTCTGCTGTTCTGTGCTGGGCCCAGAAATCACTTTTCCAGGCTGGATCATAGCCTTCCTCTGGATCACAGAGGTGGCAGCAGGCAGGTGAGTCACCAGTGCAGATAAGCAAGGGAGCACCTTGTAAAGAACAGAACCTGCACTGTGTGGATCCATGCCTTCCCAAACCAGCCTGGCTCAGTCCTCTTGGCCATCAGAGCAGACACACTGGTCCTGCACCCTTTCTCTTAAGCCCAGGAACACCCAGGGCTGTTGTGTGAGCTCATGTTACCTTCAGAAAGAGCAGATGCTCTGGGTGCAAGCTGCAAAGCTTCAGGAAACTTGAAGAAGAAAAGACAACTGGCTACTTGGGGGTTGCCTCTGGGCCTGTAAGTGTCTCCAGCCAGTGGGCCAGGTTCATAAAATAGCCCTATGTACATACTTTTCAAAGTCCAGGCAGCAGCAGGATTTAAACCTTTGCTTGTTTCCAATTTTCTCAAGGAAGAGTATTTGTTACCTAGTAGTCAGAACTCAGGGAAGAAGAGCTAATTCTTGAGACAGGAAGTCCTTTAAAGCAGTTTGACACCTTCATTTGTGTGGACAGAAGAGGTCTACTTCACTCTTGCTTCTGGTTGGGGCTCAATATGAAAAAGACAGCTTGTTACAATACAGCATGTCTTTGAATCAGGGCAGGTACAGTGTATTATAAGCACTGTGTCAGCTTTTTCTTTATTTTTATTTTATGTGCATTGGCGTTTTGACTGCATGTACAGTGCCATGATCTTGGAGTTATAGACAGCTGTGAACTGCCAAGTGGGTGCTGGGAATTGAACCCAGGTCCCCTGGAAGAGCAGTGGTTAAGTGCTCTTAAGCACTGAGCTATCTCTCCAGCCGCCTGTGCCATCATCTTAAATCTGATGGAAGCTCCTGCCCTGGAAGGGTTGATAGTAAAGGGAGGTGAGGGCGTCTCTTATTGAGATGGTTGTGTTTTCTCTGCTGGGAAAAACTGAGCAGAGAATTTTCTAGGTGAGACTCAGGAACTGTGGGCTATCCTTTGAGGCTCTTTCTAGAGATTTACTTGCTAGCAAGCATATAGCAGAGGTGATGAGGTTCTCAGAGGCAAAGATGGTACTTTTATGGGGCCTTCCCAGGCTTGCTCTGACTGCTGCTACTCTGTGACATGTCTTTCAGTTGATGTGCTTCGTGGCGTTCTTGAAGCTAGTTCAGGGGAGCAGCTAATACAGGATCCAGGAGGAGGTAGCCCCTGTAGCTATGGACAGAAATGGTAGTGCATGCAAAGGCTGTGCCTTTTTGCTGATTCTGCATGTTCTCCATTCTCTTTGCAGCCTTGTTGCTGCATCCAGACATAAGCCACAGTCACACTGGACAAGTCACTGAGACTGGCAAAACCTTCTTGACTAAGGTTGCCTTGAAGAGGGTGCAAATGCAGTCCACTTCTATAAAGCCCAGGAAAATTCAGTAGGGGACCAGCTCAGCTCTAGCGCCACCACATTCTTCAGCTGGGTTCCTCAGCACTCTACCTGTCTTGCCACTAAGGCTTCTGGTATAAGTCATGATGACAATCTCCAGGTGTCCCTCTAGGGCCACATATGGTACACAGTGTGGTGTAGAAAAAAAGATCGGGATTTGGACTCCACCAACCTGGGACCAATTATAGGAGGTCAGCATTTAGTAACTTTACAAATTGCCTGAGTTCTGATTTCCTTGCCTCTCAAAGAGAGTTTATAATTACATCTTACCTGAAACGATTGCCTGAAGATCAATGGAGAATTGAGAACAGACTTGCCAACCTGCAAAGTGCTTTCCAAGTGTAGTCTTTATTAGCCTCTTGCCTTAGAAGTTCAACTTTAAAGTCCCTTTCAATTTCACAGTCCTGTGATGTTAGGTTTTCTCTAACACATCATTCTCCTGCCTCCCGTAGTCACCCACAACCTTGAGAGGTGCCTATGGTCCAGTGGGGGTGACTTTGTTCTCTTGATGGGATACAGTTTCACAAGCCTTAATTTTTGTTCTGATCCTCACGGCAACAATGGGCCACAAGTTATTGAGGATCTTCCTGCCAAGGCTGTATTGTTAGACATGAGGTCAGCATCACAGCGGCCGTCTGGAAGGCTGGCAGAGGGATGGGGTGGGGGGAGTGTTCATGAGTTAGTGCCTTATGGATGAGGTGTTTCTGTGAGAGTGACTTATATAGGCAAGGCCAAGGAACCAAGTGTTGAGTTTGGCTAATGCCCACTAGAGAGCTGTCAAGACATTACAGTTAGTTCAGGGTTTAAAAATGTCTTGAATATCAATTTTGTCTTTTTTTTTTTTCCTGAGGGGTGGAGGCATTCATGGTCAGTCTTGCCGAAAATGGAGATTATGGTTGAGGCTTTTGATATCTGAGTCGATACAGGAGAGTGTAGTAGAATGACTGTTTTTGGAATTCTAATACCTAGGTTGAGATGTGACTTACTATTAACTAGCAACTTGTGCAACTACAGGGTAATAGTCAGAGGACTAATAGTTCACCTCTCTAAGCCACAGGAGTTAACATATGACTGGAATAAACACAGAGTATAAGGAATAACAACATGTATCACATGGTATATAATTACCTGTGAAAAAGGATACACAATTGATGTATAATATACTTCTAGGAAACTGCTGTACAGCCCCAGAACCATCACGAAGTGGTCACTCTCATATAACCACAGCACAGATGAAGAGTTAGAGGTCCCTCCACCTCTCCTGGGTACATATACACCTCCTTCTAATAAAATAACAACATCACATGTCCTAACGTCAGAGGTGAGCTTTACCCATTTTGTACTTCTTGTGAACACACTGTGAGGTATGGATATCTTTGTGTTTTGCTTGTCTTGGTGCGATCCACCCACGTTGTACATGACTTTAGTTCATTTGTAGCTCAAGGCTGGACTGAACTACATCTGCATTGCTGCATGATGCCCTATGGTGTGAGCATGTGTTAAGGTACCCCTCTATTGTTTATGGGCACACAGAGGTTTTTAGTTTCTGGTGTGTCCACATGACATTCCATTATACACATTGCTACTCAGCATATCTAAGAGTGGAATTGTGAGTCATATCACACACATACACAGAACTTTTTCTTTTATCTTTAAAGATATTTATTTTTGCTGACACATATTTTAATTGGTAACGGCATTAAAGGGATTAATGGAACTCTGCCTTCCTCTGTCACAATGGATTAGACAATGTGTAGACTTGGAATTGTGGTTGTTGGGTGCCCAGAGAACAATCAGAGTTTCTGTAGTGGGCGTGGTGGTGCATGCAGCAGCTGAGAGACTGGGCGGAGAAGGAGTTTAAGGCCAGACTGACCCACAAGAAGACTATTTCAGAGCCATGCTTTCTAGATAACTAACTGATGTCTGACTGTCTAACTAACCAACTAACTAACTAGCTGTGACTGGAACAAAATATTCCCCTAAGGTAATAGAGTCCCATCTCAGAGACTTTTAATTGGGACCAGAAGAAGGTTCTGGTTAATTGAAAGCATTTGTTCCGAAGATAAAAACTGTTGCAATGAGCTCACTCCAGAGTGTGTGTGTGTGTGTGTGTGTGTGTGTGCTTTCTGAGGATGGAAGCAGGGCCACTCAGGAGTGAGAAGAGCAGGAAACCAGGGTACAAAGGAAACAGATACCATGTGTGAATCAGAGAGTAGGTAAGCAAATCCTGCTTTCTGCCTTTCTCAGGCTGACCCAGGGTTCTTTGACTGACCTGTCCATCCTCCTCACAACATTTCCATCTTTTATTGGAGCTAGATGAGTGAATTTCTGATCGCTGCAATCAAAAAAGTTCAGACTAAAATGGCCTGGATCAAAGGTGAAGAAAAGAGAAAAAAATATATTTATAGGTTGTATTTTACTCAATAAACTTTATAGAGTTCTAGTAAAAATGGATTCCACTACCATTTAGAATGTCTATTTTATTCACTGGAGTAATGTCTGTGAGAACAATCTCATTGCTCTTGAGCAATGAAAATGTTAATTCTGGATATATTAACAAAGTGCAGCACACAGAGGCAAATTTCTGATGCTCCAACCTAAAATTAGCCATGGTCTTCATAGAGCTGAGGTCAGGACCAATGGGGAGTTGTTGACAGGGCCAGTGGGCGATAGAGCACTTATCTTTGGTCTAGACCACGAACTTCCAAATTTTTATTTCTTTGTATGTTGTATGAGGTTTCTGGCCCAGACTTTCTGGTGTAGACTAGAGGTTTGAACTGTAGTCTGGCAGTCTAGCAGAAACACATGTAGTCCCACAGAATCACACAGATGCTTATATTAATTTCCTGCTGATGGACCTAGGGCCCAGGCATATTGCTAGCTAACTCTTTACTCGTAAACTAACCCATCTTGCTCAGCCATGCAGCTCAGTACCTTTTCTCAAAGCAGCATTTCAACTTCTTTCTTCTGTGTCTGTCTGTGGCATCTCTGGCGACTCTGTGGCATTTGTGTTCTGCTCTGAGATGTTCCCAGGGTTTTCTTAGTCTGGTAGCCCTGCCCACACTTCCTGTCTACCTTTGGCCAATCAGCATCTTAATTAAAGCAGTAGGCAGAACAATTATTTACAATGTAAAAGAACATAATCTCACTATATTTCCCCTTTTCTCTTTTTAAAATAAGAAGAACCCAAAATCTAATATTCTTTTTCCCAATTATTTATAACAACTTATAAGCAACACTCTAAACAAGCACAAACATTCATTATCCATTTTTTGGGAATATGGACATAGTTCTCTAGGCTACTTCCTGCTGAATGAGAGCACTGGCAATCCCATGGGGACCCAAAGAAAAATTTAGGATTATGGACAAATCTTTAGTAGGGTAGTCTATAAGGTTGGATCATCTTAGCCAGTCTCCTTGAAGTTGTTTTGGATGCAGAGTTCAGAGGAAACTGCAACAGACGTGCTCTGAAATGCTGAATTGTCTGGGCCATCCATTTCCATTGGAGATTTTCAGGGGGTCTTCCTCAATCAAACCTTATTTTCTTTAACCAGGAATAATCCCACAGCCTCTCATTTTCTGTGGAAATAAAGAGAAAACCTCTTCTCCAAAGTAGCATATCTTTTTATTTCAATTTTAAAGTCAACTCATTTACAAAATATATAGGTTGGATTAATCCAGGAGCATTTGTAATCAAATGTCTTTTAGCAGCTTAAACTACTTCATTTATAGTTAAAAACCTTAAAGACAAGATAATAACATACAGTATCCAGACACTCTTGGTATTTTTCAATTTTATGTGGCTTATTACTATTTCTTCTTATTCTATTTCTTTTTTTAAGGACGTTATTTTTTTTTAAATTTTCTCTCTTAAGCCTACATATATTTTTGAACACACTTTAAAACATGTACTTTTTAAAAAAAATTTTCTTTACTGTAATTTCTTATCTTTTTCTTTTCCTGGCCACACCTTTGCTTGGCTAGGGTGTCTGACTCCACCCAGTTCCCTTTATTTCTGCCTGTTTCTGATCACACCTTTAATCTGCCAAGGTGTGGCTAGGGATTAAAGGCTGAGCTGGAGCCTCCTGACTGGCTCCACCCGGCTCTTAGTCTAGTTTCATAGACTTTAGTCATCCCGCAGTGCCAGTTCTGCTTACCAAAAGTGGCATAGTAGGCATTTGCATTCCATGCCCAGCTCCAAGCCAGCCAGTCAGGCTTCTCACTCATTTAAAGTTTGAGAATAGGTTGAGATAGTTTCGGCCCCAAGACCTCTAATCATTTGCTTTACCTGATAAAACTGCATTCTTTTTAGCCGAGGTACTGGTAGGACCCACAATTACTACTCTGGGGTAATAATCACCAAGTAAAGCACTGCCATTTGCTGCTTGCTAAGTCCACTTTAGTATTTGGCAGCAGCACCTCTTCTTAAAAGACTCACATATGTTTTACCTCTAAGGCTGAATCAGGGAAGCCTCACTTTAAAAAGCCATGCCTCTGCTTGCCTCCAGCAAACAGAGCAGATCCAAGAAAATGCTGCTGCTACTAAGAATCAATCTTTGACTCTGTTTCCTTTTTGTCCTTATAAATAGAAACCTTAAATCCACCATATACATCTCCTTATTTACATTGAGGCTCAGGAACTGGTCTTGTTCATCTTAAGCTATACTCTGAAAGCCTGCCATTTTGTAACCTAAGCCGCCATTTTGGAACCCAAGCCTACACACCTCACCAGGGCATCTCTGTACCATGGCTCATGTGAGACACACAACTTGGAAGCTGTTTTTGGCTCTTTTTCTGTGCTTTAGAACCCTTTTAAAATTTTTCTCAAGCTTTATGTGGGTGTATATTACCCACATTGGGCACCATTTATTGTATGAGGTTTCTGGCCTGGACTTTCCAGTCTAGACCAGAGGTTTGACGGCAGTCTGGCAGTCCGGCAGAAACACACACAGTGCCACAGAACCACATGGGTGCTTCACAGATTTTCTGGGTTAAAATTTGGTTATGAGCTCAATAGCCATAAAGAGAACAGTTAAATAAGTTGGTAGATTCCCAGTGCAGGGGTATTTATGGAGCCATTAAAGATGATGTCATCAGATAGATTTCTAATGATATGAGAGATTAATTGCATAATAATGTGTAACATTAACTGGAAAACAGATGTAAAATGTTTTATACAGGGATCCCAACCTCACTAGAATACTCCTAGAAAAAAAAAATCCAGAAAGAAATACGTGAAATCATTTATAACAGTGATTTTTATATATCGATAGGGTTTGTTCCATATACATCTTGCCTTTCTGTGTATTTTATTATACTTTATAATCAGAAAAATTTCAAGATCCAAATATAAATTAATAAATTGTTTTTTCAGGTTCTTAAAGTATGACCATTCTGAATGTGTTCCAGAATTTTCTAAAGTATTTCTGTTTACTGCTAACATCCTGCCTGCTAAAGATGAGAACATTTAGGATATTTACAGTTAGGGGCCCAGTAGACTGACCTTCTGTGGTTTCCTGTGGCTGGAGCTGCTTTCATATCTATGGTTCATCCACAGCCTGTCTGTCTTCTCAGGATGTGTGGAGACAGTAAGGCTTCGATTTCCCAAGCTGTGAGAGCGTGAGAGATGGTCTCTGCAGTTACAAAGACAATGTGAGACCTAATTAATAAAGACTATGGGAAAAGTGAGATAGGTCTGAATGAAAAGAACTTGCTTTCATGCAGGTATAAGTATTGCTGCTGGTGATTAAAACTTTAGCTCCTGGAATAGCCAAGATAAATGGGGTTTATGATCTTCATTTTTCCCAGGAGAAAGGAATTAACTTCAAATCAACACTGATAGAGAAACCAGTCGAGAGGTAAAGTGGTAGCTGCAGCTGATCCTCCATCTAGAGCTCAGCACTTCCTCCTTTGCATTTTGTAACTCACCATCATCCTTGTATGTCAAGTCTTTACAGTGTGCTGGACATGTCTGTAGACTGTGACTCAGTTAAGGGGATCCCAATGGATCCGATTCACAATGGAGAATGGAGATTTCAAATGTCATGTAGATAGAGTCACACAGCAGCCCTGGACCCTAGTGGTATAGAAGGCTAGCTCATAGTTTTGAGTACTATGATTCTTGGGTATCTCCCTAGGGTTGAGACCACATGGAGTGTGTTGGGGGTAGAATCCTGTATCCCTTCTTTTGCTGAAATGTAAGTTTTGGCCTCAATTAAAATGTGGCCTCTGTAACCCTGAAGATTGGTGTTCTTACATTGCCAGTCAACCAGGCCATTCATCATTGTGTTGATCAATCACTTACTCAGGTGTTGGAGTCAGGAAATCAGGGATCATAGTGATCCTCAAAGTATCTCTACTGAATGAGTTTTAAGATGTCATCAACACCTGTCTTAGCTCTGGTCTTCTGCTGAATTTACTCTGGAGTAAAGAGTAGTTAGTAGCAGTCTGGGGAAATAAATGTGATTAATATATACAAAGCAACTGGACAACATTGAATGTCTAGAAAGTATGTGGTGGATGTTAGATTCTAAGGTCATTGTAGAAGGTTTGTTGGGTTCTGTTGATAAGAGTTCATTACTGAGCAGAGTGTATGCATGTAAATGTGTGGTGTGTATCAGAGTGATTGTGACCATGAATAAATACTCCTGTGGATAAGTGTGCTGCATGTGTGACTGTGTGAATGCAAGGGTGTGTGAGAGCAAGCATGCATATATGATCATCAGGCAGTATGAGTGGAGTCCTGAAGTGCTGATGGGATTCACCTGTGTGTGGGGACTGCTCAGAGGAGGAAAATGTGAGAACCTCACTGGAAAGCAGACAGATGACAGATTTTTTTATGGTGGCTGGCAAGAGAAGCAATCCTGAAGCCTGCCCCAAGTTCTAGCTGAGAGAGAGGGTAAGGAGGTCACTCTTTTTTTTTTTTTTTTGATTTATTTATTTATTATGCATACAGTTTTTTACAGAAGAGGGCGCCAGACCTCATCATAGGTGGTTGTGAGCCACCATGTGGTTTTGCTGGGAATTGAACTCAGGACCTCTGGAAGAACAGTCAGTGCTCTTAACCTCTGAGCCATCTCTCCAGCCCCAAGAGGTCACTCTTTAGACAGAGGAATTTATCATTGTTTTCTCCTAACCCATTCTTCAGGTGTAGTGGTTTGAAAAAAATTGGCCCCCAAAGGGAGGGGCACTATTAGGAGGTGTGGCTTTCTTGAAGTGGGTGTTGCCTTGTTGGGAGGAAGTGAGTCATTGTGTAGGTGGGATTTGAGTTCTCATATATGTTCAAGCCACACCCAGAGTCTCAGTTCACTTCCTGTTGCTTTTGTGTCAAAATGTAAGGACTCTCAGATCCAGCACGATACCTGCCTGCATGCTGCCTTGCTTACTCACCAAGACAATAATGGACTAAACCTCTGAACTGTAAGCCAGCCCAGTTAAATGTTATTTTTATAGAAGTTGCTGTTTTTATAAGAGTTGTTATTTTTATAAGAGTCTTCATAGCAATACACACCCTAAGACACCAGGCAATGAGCTGGAGGTGAGGGGGAGGGCTACATGCCTCAGTTAGACAAGCTTGGGACCAGATGGAAACAGGACTCTTCTCTTTCTGTGGTTGGCCCTAAGGTCATTATGAGGGAAGGAAACAGACCCTGTCAGAACTGTATCATGGGGAGACTCTTTAGCCCTGGCTGAAGAGACGTCATCATTTGAGTCCTCAAAGGATGATGTTCTTTGACTAAAGTCTTTCTGCATTATGTCAGCCATATATAGACAGCACTGCATTTAGGAATGGCCAGTATGAAAAAAAAAGCATCAGTAGAAGAAGCTGATATAGCTGTCCCATGAGATGATGAAACCATAGAAATACTTCATAGAGTCTTTGAGAAAGATATCTTTTTGCAGTCTTGGGGGGATTCTGAGGAGCACCCAGGTCTCCTGGTCTCTCTAGGAAGTGACTGCCAAAAGGCTTTATGCAAGACTCCATGTTCAGGGGATCTCTTGAGATGACTGAGTAGAACCCTGAACCTGTATAGATAGGCAGGTGGCCTGACTCTCCCAGGATTCCATGCTGGCTTTGGACTATGTTGAGTCTGATCCAATGGGCATAGTCTTTCCTGAGGTCAAATTCAGACACGGCCATTACCCTCTCCTGTGGTGCACCCTGGCTGTGGATCTTAGGTGTTTGGGACAGAAACTGACCGGCTCTCTGGAGTTTTCCACTCTGTCCCACCCACCCACTGGAGCCACATCCAGAACATCTGCAATCGTTTGAAAATCCAAGTTCCCAGGCCCCGCGTCGACACTGTTTTCCTGTCCTGCACACATGCAAAGCCCGTTGAGTCGGCAGCTCTGTTTTATAAGGTTGCCACTTCCTGCCCTCACTTTATTACATCTGTTCTTTGGGGCATGGTGTTATAAATTGGGTATGTGATGATGTGTAATCACTAACTGAAAAGCCAATACATTTCCACCGTACCAGCAGCAAGACAAATAAAAGGCAAAATGAAAGGCTTGTGCTGTTTGGACGAAGGAAAAGCACACAGCACATATTGAAGGGGACAAAATCAGGTTACAAATTGAAAATGTTACCCTCTTAGGGGGGTTTTCTTGGGGCAGTCTAGCTCATGCTAGGCCTCTCGGGAGTGGGGGTGCCCTGGCAGACTGTAGCAGGGAGGGTGAAGGGCGATGTTGTATTCCTCTTGGAAGCTACTTTATTACTCAGCTTTTTGAGCCTCAGGTGATTGCTCTGGGCATTTGTGAGTTGCTTTGGAACTATGATGCCAGCATGCCTTGGTTGAGAATAGTTGGGTCTGTGGTTAGAGGCCATTGGTCAGAGAAAGACAATAGGGAGTAGGAACCCAGTGTGGGGTGGGGGTAAGGGTGGGGCAGAACTGGACAGAAGGAGTATATAGTGGTTGTTCCCTCAGGAGAGGTCCGGTGGAGTACATAGTCCTGGCTGATAATGATGTGTGTAGGACAATGTAGTCGTGGAATGGCATTAGAAGTGAGCTTTGCAGAATGCCTGCTCTGTCACTGTTCTGTCACAAGAGGGACTGATCCCCTGGCTTCTGGATAGTATGAGCAAGTATACTGGGCAACCTGGCAGACTTGGAAAAGAGTCCTCCCACCCATTCATATTCAGTGAATGCAAATATTCATTCATATTCCACTCCGCGGCCTGTGGAAATGTGGTCTGTGGGGAAGTGGCGTTTGGTTCTCTGTCTTTTCTTCACTAAAACTGTAAGAAAAAATGCAATCAAAATAAGGTTTGGGGAACTGCATTTTGAAATTGATTAAAGAAAAAGATTATAGGAATAATATATATCATCAGTCTACAAAAGGTTAGAGCTTTTTCCAGAAAGCAATCAATCAAACAAAAAACAAAAGAGAAAAAAAAAATCTTTAGGCCGAGTACCTAATAACATTTGGGAAGTTAGATGGATGTGAGTAGAGACAAGGCTCTCTTGTGAACAGAATAACTCTGGGAGCATCCTTGGCATCTGATCTTTGGTAGTTCTTTCAGCATATGAAAGAACAGTTGTAATAATAGGACTTAGTTACATCACAGAGCTCCTGTGCAGGCAGAGCCTGGGAGTCCAGAGCCCCGGCTTGGGCTGGGTCAAGGTTGAGCATTCATGCAAACTCTTGCTAGGGGCCCTTTGTTTCAGTTTTATTTTTCCTTCCTTCCTTCCTTCCTTCCTTCCTTCCTTCCTTCCTTCCTTCCTTCCACCCTCCCTCCCTCCCTCCCTCCCTCCCTCCCTCCCTCCTTCCATCTCACCTTTCCGTTCTTCCTCTACTCCTTCTCCCCCTTGGCTGACTGTATTGCTTCTGGGAACATGTACCTTAGGTGCTCTTAGTGGAGCAGGTCTTGTGGTCAAGCCTATGGTAAAGGTTGCCCTGGCTATGCTCAAGGCTACTGCTCTGCAGATCAGGGCTTCTCTTGTTCTTCTGGATCAAGTGTCCAGTGCCTCTGAGCATAGCCTGTGTATCCTTATCAGCAGGCGATGTTCATGTAGCAGATACCTGAATCTCTGTCTCAGGGTCATCATGGCTGCTTTGTAGTGGGCTGTGGAGCTGCATACCCAGAGTTTTGAAACCAACCCCTTTCTGGCAGAAGATGCTACAGGTCCCAGGATCATCAGACTCCAATGCTGTGCTGTTGTTCATTCCTCTAAATGGGGAAACCAGAGCCTTTCTATAGGACCAGCCACCTTTTGCCCATGCTGTTATAGACTCACTTCTCAATACTGGCTAGAGCAGGAAAAGAGTCCTGGTTTTATATTTTCAGGTTAAACTGGACCTCAGCAGATGCAATTTCAATTTCCTTTCTAGTGTCAACCTCTAGGGTCACCTCTTTGGTTTTTGTAGGGACTTTGTGTGGGAGTCAGGATGTACATTTCTATTATTCCAGATTTCCAGAGGGAAACTGAGGTTTCATCATGTTGTCCAGGCTCATCAGGGGCGCCAGGATATGACTAAGTCCTTTCAATGTCTGCTTGGCTCTTCTGTCTTGCGGGAGCTTCCACAGAGAGGAAACCACTGAAATGCCAAGCTGTTGAAGGTCAAGGGCATGTGGTGAGGACAGTGACATTCCTGGCTTCCGGAGCTTCTTGATTCTGGTTAGTCTGCCTGATCTCCTTGTGGAACAAAGTAAACACTGAGCCCCTGTACAGGGTCTCAGCCCTGTCTTTGGGATGATATCTCAAAATGGGGAAGGCAGCTACACCCCCCACTATACCACCAATGCTTCACCACCATACCAGACAACTGGAAACCATTTTCTGAGATGAAGATAGTTTAAGTTTTTATTTATTTAATTATTTCTAATTTTTTCAAGACAGGGTTTCTTTGTATAGTCTTGGCTGTCCTAGAACTCACTCTATAGACCAGGCTGCCTTTGAACTCAGAGACTGGACTACCTCTGTCCTTCAAGTACTGAAATTAAAGGCATGGGCCACCATTGCCTGGCTACTTTAAGTTTTTAAATAAAGGCTCAGCTTGGTCTCATGGAAGTACATGGCCCAGACTTACAGGCCTACAGAAGCCAAAGGTATCCCTTCTGCTCTGAGAGTTAAGTTGCTCAGATCCTGTCCAATACTTTGTTAAAATTAAATATCAATTTGTAGAAGTTCTTCATAAGTGACTGAGTGGTAACTAGGCAAGGATCATTTTCTATTAATTAATTTTTCAAAGTTGAATTTTGGAGTGAATTATTGAAGTAACCAGTCCTTAAGGATAATAAATCAACAGTTAGAAGTGATATTCGTTGTCAAAAGGCAAAAGGCCAAATGATGACATAATAAAGATGATGGATTGAATCAGGAGTCAGCAAACTTTGCCCCTTGGGGCATATCCTGCCTGGAACCTATTTTAGTAAATAAAGTTTTATTGGAACACAGCCAGGCACATCAGTTTACGTATTGTCTACGGTTGATCTCATGGCACTATAGAGTCAAGAATATGGTCCACATAGCCTAAAATATTTATAATCTAGCCTTTGGCAGAAAGTGTTTGCTGGCCTCTGCATTAAGCGAAGGTCCATCATTTTCATGTCAAAAGAATCAAATGACAATGAGGAAAAAGCCAGACAGTGACATCTTTCTGCTCTGCTAAAGCCTAACCCTGGAAGTTGGCGGTTTGCAAAACTTCCTTAGTCATCCTAACAGTCTAATGTTGATTTGAACTGTATGTGTGGGAGGTCGGTGAGACAGCTTCTCTGGACAAGTTGCTTGTCATGCCTGACAACCTGCGTTAGATCCCTAAAACTGGCCCGAACCTGTATCTCCTGTGCTGTGTTATCTCTGCAAAATGGGAGAACTGCACAGAGTCTCAAGGGCCAGCCAGTCTGGAGTACACAGCATAGCAGCAACAGCATGGGAACTCCTGCTTCGATAGCAAGGTCATAGATAGGGGAGGAGGAAGCTGGGGCTCTGATGTTGCCCCTTGTCTTCCCACGTGCACTAGAATTTAAGCCAAGCCCCTGTGGACTGGAAAGACGATCCCACTCTTGCATCTTCAACTTTTAAATGTGAAAATCACTGTCTCAGAAGCATGTGGGAGGGGCATGTTTCTAGGGGCTGGAGGTGGTACAATGGTTGATGTCACTAAACTTCTTTGGGCCAGGCGAAGAGTGATGCTGTAAAATCTGTCTTCTGGTTGACTCAGTGCTTTACTCCTATAACTTGGAAAGCTTCAGAGAGAAGAATGTGGCTGTGGTGGGATGGTCTGGGTCTGGCACTCTGTTCTTGTAGACTTTGGGGTGACTGGAATCATGGCCTATCATATCTTGTCTTTACCAACACAGGACAAATTTAATGGCTATTTCCTTTCAGACTAATCTCCTCCTCTATGGCAGCTTCTGGGAGCTGGGGAGACTGCATTTGAAAAGTTGTGAGACCAGAAGCATATTGTGTCATTTGTTCTTTGGGATTGAACTGATCACAAATTTGCAGAGTTTGAACTCTCTGATAGAAATGTGCAAGTCGCTTATAGAATCTCTGTGTATCAGGGGAATCATAAGAACCCAATTAAAGATTGCAGTTTCACAGAGTCAAAACTTTTGCCCAAAGTTGCATACCTAGAAAGAGGCAGCGTGAGACTTCATCAGCAGCTGCATTTTAGAGAAACCAAAGACAAAAAACAGAACAAAGCAAACAACAACAACAAAAAACCAACCCAAGACTGAACAGCTCATGTGACATAGAGCAAAACCTTCTGTTGATGACATTAACTCAGCTTATTTTTATTTCATAAACTTTCTTGAATTTTGTCCCAAGTTGGTTTTTGCAGCTCATTTTATGGAGCATTATCTGGCTTTATTCGTTACCTCTTACAGCAGCCCGTGAGCAAGATAATCTGCCACAGTCCCTAGAAAGCAAAAGCTCCTAACAAAGGTTCTCAACCTGTGAGTGGCGACCCCTTTGGTGAAGTTAGAATGAGCCTTCCACAGGGGTCAAATGTCAGACAGCCTACAAAGAGATATTTATTTATACTACTATTCATAACAGTAGCAAAGTTACAGTTATGAAGTAGCAACAAAAATAATTTTATGGTTGGGGGTCACCATAGCATGAGGAACTGTATTAAAGGGCCACAGCCTTAGGATGGTTGAGAAGCACTGGACCAAAAGGGCAGCAAATCTCTCATTCTCTTGGCTTCCAGTCTGAAAACAAGCCGAGCAGTGTGCATAGGACCAGAGGAGGCTCTTGGACTCTGTAGGGAGCTTTATCGACAGCGACACAGATCAGGGCTCTCTCCCTATTTTAGCAACGGTTTGAGTTTGCTTCATGATGGAGGGACCTGCTGATATGCTACTTCAGCCCCTCAACTCCCTGCCTCCCATACTCATCCTCCCTCACTTCTTCCTTGTACTCTAGCTCAGTGGGCTACCTCCAGGTCTGTGGCTCTCTAGTCCTGTTGGTTGGTCAGGACCATCTCATCTGGGAACTGCCAGGTCAGCCTTTCCGTCCCAGGGTGCTCTCTGCCCTGCCCTGGTTGACGAAGCCAGCTTTCTTACATGCCCAAGTGAGGAGGATGCCTTTCTGAACACTATTATGTTTTTTCTTTCACTTGTATTATGTTTCTGTTCTCTGCCCTCCTGATGCCCTGTGATAGATGGGAAGTCTGTCAATAACTTTTCATTCTCTAATATTATCTCATCTCAGTGTCTGACACCTAATGTATGCCCAATAAACACTCATTAAAGGATGGAAAAATAGATGTGAATGAATGAATGAGTGAATGAATGAATGAAACAAAGAATTCCAATCAAGGTGGGTGGAGAGGTCCTATCATTGTCATTGGAAACAGGACACACTGGAAGGAGAGCCTATTGGACATTCCTAAGATGGATCTTGATCCAGCTTCTGAGTAATTACCCCTCTCTGGCCTCCAGGAGGGCGCCAGGAGTACTCAGTGGTACCCAGCATTCAGATAGCCATAAGAAGAAGTCCATTACTGACGAAAGCCGTAAGGTCTTTCTTCCCTTGGCTCAGTCAGTCAGCTGACATTCTTCAGCTCATTGTTTCAGGCAGTGGCTTGATCTGGCTTGGAAGCTGCTTGGATATCAGCTTCAGCAGGATGGTAGTGCAGGTCCAGGCTCAAACCAGTGCCATGAAGGATGCGTGTGTGTGTGTGTGTGTGTGTGTGTGTGTGCAGGCACAGCTGGAGACCCAGTAGGAGAAAGGACAGAGAGAACAGGGGTTAAACAGCAGCCTCTTAAGGTGGCCCATGCAGGGTTAGTTGTACCCGTTCATCATAAGTGTCATAGTAAAATCAATTCTCTGTGTACTTTTGGGAATTACAACTATCACTTTGTGTGATTTATTTGGTGTGTAACATGGACATGGGCATTTGTTTCATCATTCTGAAATTTCATCTCAAATTGCTTTGAGGTTTTGGTTTTGGGGAACGACACGTCCAATTGCTATCTTCTGTCTTGTGAAATATGGTGGGGGAGTGTGCTGTTCTTCCCTGGACACTGGCTTTCATGGCAGGGGACATTTTATCACCCTGACTCTTTCTTTTTCCTCTGTGGCCTTTCTTACATTGGGATCCGTGTCCCTTCCTTGACAGCCCTTGAAGGGCAGAGGGGCTATGAAGTAGCTGGACTTGGAATCTAATCCCAAGCCTTCTCTGTTGGGATACCTTCCTCTCATTCAGCTCCAGGCTTGATCTTGGTTTCTATCTTCATCTGACCATAGAAGATAAACATGGCTCTTGGAATCTTGGCACAAAAAAACCCAACAGACAAACAAACCTGGTTTGAGAGCTATTCCCACCATTTAACTAGCTGTGTGACTTTGGGGGAATCCCTCAACCTTTCTGAACACTCTCATTAGAACTGTATGGACTGAGAGCATTAGCACATCTCAGCGCTTTGTTTGTGCAGTCAATGATACTCATTACCCTTGTCACTTGATGTCTGCATGAGCTGAACTGTGTGACTGCAGCCTCAGCTTTCCCTACCTGGAACACTGCCCAGAGAGGTAAGGAAGCCTCGGAGACATGCTGAGCCCTGGTGGGAAGCAAGGTGTCTTTAAACTCAGCTGATTTTTTACCACAGTTTCCCTCTACTTTGCAGATGAAGTGCTTGCTGCCTGGGCCCTTGGGGATGCTCAGAGGGGATCCCAGGACACAAGAGCAAGTGAGGTGGAAACACTGTCAGCCTTCCATCTGGCCTTGGCATCTGCCAGGAGGCCTGTGGTCTATTCCTGACATCTTTTTATAATAATAACACCACCCACTTTGTATCACATGCACAACCCCCTAAAATCCAGCGTCGGGTTATTCCTCCCTCCCCCCCTAGACACCCATCCTGATTTCCTGAAGTAGAACAGCATCTCTATCAACTCCTCCTGACTTTGGGGTCACTGCTTGGGCTAAAAACAGGTAGTCATTAGGAACACCATCCCCAGGGGTCCTGTGGCCTTTGCTCTCACCATGAGCCTTTCACCAAACCCACCGCCTCACATGGATTTCTGGAACTTTCTAGCTTTTGGTGCCTCCCCGCCAAGGAGTACTCCACTCCCTATTCCCACAGCTTGGCTTGCTTTTCTTTTTAAAAAATTATTTATTTATTTAATGCTTATGCCCATGAATATATATGTGCTGGTCAGAGGAATACCTTCAGACATGGTGCTCTCCTTCCCTGTTTCTTTATACTTTATACTAGCTGGCCCATGGGCTTTCTGGGAAATTTCTCTATCCTGCTTTCCATCTTGCCCTTAGGAGTGCCCAGATTATGGATGGTGTGCCATGGCTCTGCACTTTTTCCTGGGTTCTGAGTATTAAACTTGAGTCTTTATGATTATACATCTAGTGCTTAACCCGCTGACCCATCTCCTCAGCCCAAGCAAACCCACCTTTCTTGGCCGGCACTCTCTAAGTCTCTTTGCAACAGGGACTCTGAGACTGCCCACCAGCCCAGCTGTATCCTGACTTGCCTTCCATTCCAGTACCTAGCTCACTGTGTGCAACAGCATGGATCCATCATGGATTCCTCTTGACTGTTAGTGAGCCAGAAGGAAAATGACCATGCCTTTACTCTATATAAAGGCCCTTCATATATGTGGCATCTACAGTGGTCCCCTTATCCATACTTTTGCTTTTCATGGTTTCAAGCTTTGATACTGTGTGGTCAGCTTCAGCATTGTGCCATCTCATAACACCATAGGGGGAAGCTTGGGAAAAGGGAAGACGGAAGAAAGACCAAGAAGACATGCATCCACATATTCTCATAACTTTTATTACAGAATATTGTCATTGTTTTATTTTCTTAGTTACTCTTTCATTGTGCTAAATATACAAACCTTCATGGGTGCACGTGTAGGTAAACAAAATTCCAGGCATCCTCTAGAGGTCTTAGAGTGTTTCCCTAAGGGTGTATGTGGGAAACACTATATATGTATTTATTATCTAGCACTTTCCCAGTTTGTTTTGGACTTGCATTTTGGTGATGCTTTCTGATTTTGGAAAGCCTGTATTTTCCATTTTCTTTGAGCTCTGACATGACAGGTAGCTCCGAGTCCCTGGGTAGAGATGTCTGGTTTTCTGAAGGTGGCCAGGAGGTTCTGGAGCAGGGATCGAAAGGCCTGGGAGCTGGGCAGAATGGAAGATAGATGCTGCCTGTCTGTCCAGCAGGATAAACTGCTCCCTGAGACTCAGCACAGGAATGTAGACATGGCCTCCTGCAGTGAGTAGGGGTGTGGTTCAGCGTTCGTTGGGCTCTTCTGGGAGTCCCTGTTCTGAGATCAAACCCCCCTTCCTAGAGGGGCAGAAGGGCATGCTCATCTGTTCTGGGCATGCCAACAGGGCCACAGAGGCAAATGCAGCTTCTTCTCTCTCCTCTTCCTACTGTTTTATAGGGCAGAAGAGAAATCCCAGAGGTGTGTCAATTATACACATGCTCAGGAGAGCCTCAGTGAAAGTAATAGGGCCACCTGCTCAGCCTGAAAGGTGATGGTCTCCACCCCTGTGCTCCCCAGAGGCTGTGTAAATGTGCACCATTGACCTTCGAAGGGCATACCACTAATGTAGGTGCTAAATTCAATGCCACTCACTCAGGCCTGTCATTAGCACTCAAGCCCATGACAGGTGTTTGCCATGGCTCCGGCAAGAAGGTCAGCACCTTAGAGTTGCTGAGTTCTCCAAGCTGAAGGCGACACTTGACAGCTGGCTGATGGCCAGGCTGGAGCTGGCAGCAACCTGTAGCCTCAGCAGAGGGAAGGCTGGTTGGCTGAGATCAGATCTGGTTTGGAAGAGCTCAGAGCTGGGGTTTAGTGTTCAGTTCCCCGCCTGGTACCTGGAAACACATTCCCCCTTCTTCTGCTAGGTTTTCCTGATGGTGACCCAGGCCTCTTGGCTGGGGAAGACTTAGACAAGCCTGGGCAGCTTCAGTGACTGCTTTGACCCAGGGGATGCTGAGGCTGCTGGTCTTTGGGACACTATGATGTTCTGGTAGGAGGTAGAGATGTGGCTGTGATCTCAGCCCCAGCCAAAAGCTAGGAATAATAAGGATAAAAGTGAGTAGGCATGAGATAAGATCTTGCTATTTGTAGCCCAGGCTGGTCTGGATCTCAAGGCTTACCTGTGTCAGCCTCCTGAGTGCTAGGATTATAGGTATGGGCCACCGTGCTTGGCTAGGAGGAAGAGCCCCATTCTATTAACCTACCTAGTTCTTCACTCAGAGTTCCCCTCAACAGTGGCCTGACTAAGCTAATTTTGGAGAGGTGCACAAACACAAGCTTGTCACCCTGGAGATGGGTGACAGGTGTTGTGGGGGTGTATGTATGGCCAGGAGCATTTGGCTCAAAATTAAGTTTCAAACACTGCTTATTAGTATATGTCTCTAGAAGAAGGTCAAACGCTCTGGACACTTTTATCACCTATAAGTACTGGTCAGTAAAAGTTACCCTGCTTTTATTATGAAGTAATTAGTGACAATCACACAAAGCTCAAGTGAGAGCACTTCACAAGTGACAGAGTGTCCTCAGGTGTAACGATGTGATTGTAGGGATACATGTTCCAGCAGTCCGTGTGTACATGCCTGTTTAAGAGGTTATTGTTACATCCACGTGTTTACTCATGACTGTGAATGTCACAGTTAATGCTTTAGTGGTGTGCCAGCCCTGCTGGTCCCCACCCAGGACTGTTTGACCTTCCCATGACCCTGGGAGTTTTTGACAATGATGAATATGAGCTAGAGTCTCATGACTCCATGGTGGATATAATTATTTCCAGAAACCAGAAGGAGCCCTTCAAGTGTAAAGATAACCAAGATCCTTCTGATACCCATCAGGTAGATGAACATGTGACTCTGCAATATTAACTCGAAACTGACCAGGTTTACAGAGATCTCACTTCACTTCTCAGGGCCCCATGGCTGTCTCCAAATCATGAGCGTGGTCCAACCCAGTTGGGATCCTGACTGCTCAGTGGAGCACAGGGTGTATCTACCCTCTTGGTATCTCCTTGTAACCTCTGGGATGTGAATATTACCTTGTTCTCAGGGGGCTGGGGTTTTTTATTCCTCCCAGGTGAATAAAGAGTGATACTAGACCTGCAGTCCTAGATGGCTTTGCCTAGCCTTTAGTTCCCCCTGCAGAGAAAGCCCAGAAGGAGGCCTTATGGCCATGTAAGGGGATCCATACTGAATTTATCCATCATCTGTCTATGAAGGGTTTGTTTTAGTGTCTTGCTGAACATGCATCTCTGGCTCCTAAGCGGAAGTTTGTGATTCCCGTTGAGAATTGTGGTTCCAATATTTACCCTCAAGTCTAGGGCGGAGCATCCCTAGTTGCAGGCTTCCATAGCTTTTGATGAACAGGGTGGCAGTGAATCTGGAGCTTGTGAAGAATGGTTGAGATTTCTTACTGATGACCCAAGGTGGATGGGTGTGTCTTGAGTCAGGGCCTGGGTAGCAATGGAGGTGGTCTGAGGGCACATGTTACTCTAAGGGTGGTCCTGAGCACACTGGGCTCACAGATGCACACGTCATTGCAAAGCAAAAGCAGCTCTACTCAGATTGCAAAATGATGTATCCCTGTTGCAAAAAGTTCCGAAATCATACACATGTGTAGAAATAAATAAAAATATGCTGTCTTTGTCTATTCCAAAAGCCATGGTAGTAGTTTGAATGTACATGGCCCCCATAAGCTCATGGGAATTGGCACTGTTAGAAGGTGTGCTTTGTTGGAGGAAATGTGTCACTGTGTGAGTGGGTTTTGAAGTGTCATATACAGTCAAGCCACACCCGGTCTCTCAGACCATTTCCTTTGGGGAATCAAGATGTTGCCCCTTCTCCAGCACTGTGTCTGCCTGCATGCTGCCATGTCCCGCCATTGATAAAAATGGACTAAACCTCTGGAACTGTAAACTACCCAGTTAAATGTTTCCCGTTATAAGAGTGGCCATGGTCATGGTATCTTCACAACAATAGAAACCCTAACTAGACTGCTACCATCCCTGATTCACTGCATCCTTCATCTTCTGCCTTGTAGGCACATTAGGCCTTTATATGCATTTATGTCTTGTGTGCACATACAGCTTGCGTATGTATATGTTGAATGCTTTTCATGAATTTAAGTAGTGCAATCCAGAGGCCCAGGAATTATTCCTGACCTTTCCCTTCCCATATGCCTCCCTATACCTCCTCACTCTCATTTAGCACCAAGTCCTACTAATATGGTCTTTCTCATCAGTGGCAGTCTGTTCTGTCTCCAGCCTGACCTTGGACTTGGTGGCTAACAGCTCCACCCAGCCTCTTCAACTATGGCGCTAGGGTAATGTCTCCAGTAAAATGACTGACTTTGTCTTTTCCTGGTTGTGTTTCCCTCTGGGTCTCAGCTTTCCTGCTTCACAAGGAAAAGGTGAAAGTAAGTTACCATCTGCACACACTGCCTCATAGAGTGTGCATCCTCTATGCGATCTTCTGGAAAGCACAATAAACATATACTGTCCCATTTTCAGAGGCCTTCAGCGTGGGCCCCAGAGCCCAGCCTAAGCCTGGCAGCCATAAGGTTCGGCTTCCATGGTCTTTGCTGACATCTTCCCTCTGAGCTCAGTGTCTGGCTTTTTCCAGGCTTGTCACAGTATCTTTGCATTTCCTCTTCTCTCTGCCTGAAAGCCTCCCCACTCTGCGTCCCTCTCTCATAGGATGCACTCATGACCTGCCTTCTTTCCCCATATTCATCCATTATACACAACATAAATATGCCTTTGCACATAAATCTTCTTGCATGCCTCTGATGATATCCTCAGAACTGATCTTTAGAAGTTGGATTTCTAGGTCAAAGGTTATAAGCATTTTTTTTTTTAAAAAGCTTTTGATGAAGATTCCAGATCACTTTCTAGAAATGCAAACACATTTCTTGCCTTTGGGCCACAATTTTCTCTCCCAGCTTTTGGCGGCACTTTGGTTGACACTTCCATCTAATGCCGAGCACAACTCTCTTTTACTGAGGTTATTTGTTTACTATCTGTCTCCTGGATTTGACAGCAAACCCCTTGGGTAGGGGCTACACTAATTCATCCTCCTGTCTCCCCAGGGACCTGTTCATGGCAGGTGCCTGGTGACAGCGGCTGCATAAGCTGTCGGTCTCTTTTCATGTGGGTGGAAAAAGCAACATCCCAGATACTTGCTGGAAAACCAGTGGGTCGCTAGACATCTAACAAGAGGGAAACCTTGACATTTGCTAAGTACTGTTGGAATCTGTCTGTCTCTCTATTTCTGTCTCCTTCCAGCCGAATACTGCAATGAAAATAGTGCTGTTTAGGAGGTGTATTTCCCACTTTGGGTACACACATGATGGTGTGTGATGAAGTAGCGGTTTGAGCCTCTGTCCTGGAAGGCACAGGCTGCCATTTCTTCGTAGGGCAGTTGCTTTTGTTTTTCTGTCCTCTTGCAGTGACAAAGTGACCATCTCCTTCAGATCTCTTGGTGTATGGCTATGGAAGGCTGGCATAGCCTTTTTTGCATGTACTGCAGTAAACTGGGTTTGCTTCTATGTTTGGTGCTAGGAACTCCCAGAGGCTTCCAGGGTGCAGGTGGAAGCCTTACTGGTCCTGGCTCTCTAACTGGTGATTCAGAGGATTATGAATAGTTTCGAGCCTTTAGCCTAATATCTCCAAACACCTGGGAAAACCTGGGACTGCCCCAAAGAGATTCCTTTTCTGTTTTCCAGGCTGTTCTGACATGAAAAAGCTGGGAGCCTGTCCCTCCCTGAACCCTACCCCCATCCATTTAAAAGAACTTCTTTTGAGATATTGCTATTCTATTCCCCAGATTGGCCTTGAATTCAAATCCTCCGGCTTTGGCATCCTGAATGCTGTAATTGCAGATGTGTGTCACTGAACTGAACCTTACACCCTCCTCATCCCTGGCTCGAATTTCCTTGCTTGTCTAGACTCTCTGAAGCTTCTCTCTGTTTGTGATATATTTACAAATAGTTACTCACATCCTTATTACCAGAGGCTATGGGCTGACCACCCCCATTTCAAAGAGGAAAAAGTTGAGTCTTAGAGAGGAAGTCAAGCTAGTGAGAGGCAGAGCCTGGTGTAGAACCAGTCAGAACCTAGGTTTCTGGCTCCAATGCTACCTGCTCTCATTTAGGCTGTTCAAGGGCCCCACTTCTGGCTAGGCTCCATGAACCTACAGACATGTGCACACATGTACATGATGCATGCATATTTGAACTATCGTTTGATGTGGAGGCCCTCGGGCCCCGAACATACTGGGAGGGAGTGTGGTCTACTCCTACAATGGCAAAGGTTAGATAATTCACTCTCTAGTTGTGTGACTTTAGGCAGACAGTCCCCGTCTCTCTAAATCCGGATCCTTTATTTGTGAGTATGAATTACAACATCTACCTCAGACTGTGGGTATAATTAAACAAATTCAATTACCTTCTTTAGGGCACTGTTTGGAGCATGGCAGGCCCTGCATTAAATGCTATTTATTTTTTCCTCAATCCCTCCAGTCAAGTTGAAAGGCAGAGGGAGTTTGTCTGACAGACTTGACCTGTCATGCCCTTGCTTTCATTTGCCAGAAACTCCTGTCTCTCCAGGTACGACCCCCCCCCCAAAAAAAAAGTCTGTCAGTTTCATTCACATCAAGTTCCGCAAGCTTTGTGTGTTATTCTTCCCACCAACTTTGCATTGTATAAAGGAACTGAAGGCAGTTGCCACCTTTCCACTCCAAAACGTAAACCTTAAAAGGGGCAGGAGTCATCTTCACGCTTCCCACAGATGCACACTCCAGCCCCGCACCCAGAACTCCTGATTGTTCTGTGGCGATAAGGTAGACTCCAGGCAGCTCCCATCTCTGACAGACCTGCTCTGAGGATTTCCATGGAGTTTATCCTCTGCTCTTCTTTGTCCTTCCAAGCTGAGTGATTCCCTGGGAGCTGTCAGGAAGACGGCCTGCTGGTAACCTGGCCCTGGGGTCCGGAGAGGAATGTACCAGGTTGGTTTCCATTACCTGCCACCCTGGAAACTGCCTTGAATCACCCCACACAACTGAAGCTACTCAGGGCACAGTGGACTGAATGTGAGACTCAGCCTTCATGGAGAGGGAACAGGATTTGGGGCTCAGTACTCAGGCCTGGGGGGTGGAAGCTATCTCAGGTTGGCTTTTCCTCAAGGAAGAATAAAATTAAATTGAAATTACTTAATAGTAGCATAATCCCCTGGTTAGGCAGTGAATTCACTGTCCTCACAGGTATTCAAAGGCTCACACTCAGTGATGTGGTGGTAACTTTGGGAGGAGGTAATTTTTTTCATCTTTGGATTTGAGCTATGACTGGGTTTCTGGCCTGTGATTTTACATTCAAAAGCTGTGGGCATTTGCTTTTGTTAGCGATATGCATTGTACTAACCATGAGCCAGGCTCTGCTATATTGAATTCCAAACAGAGACTAATGATGTAGGCACTCACATTTCCGATTTAGAAATCGGAAAATGAAGGCATGATGAGGAACTGCCCAAGTGTTCCACCAGTCACTCCATATTACCTTTGCCTTGCCTGGAGGTATTTCCAGGAGGCCTAGCATCATAGTTGGACCCTCACTTGGCTGGGGAGTGTCTCAGAGTTAAACAAGTAAAGTTTCCTAGGATGGGCAGGTCGTTTGGAGTGTCCCTTTCTTCAGTTTACCTCATACTCCGATGATGTGTCAGGCAGGAGTAGTTAGTACTCATAAGGCCAGAAGACCTGGAATCTTGGAAGTCCAGGTTAGCATACAGCTCAGAGGTAGAATGTCTGCCTTGTTTGTGTGCACAAGGTCCCAGTGGCCATCTTAGCACTGCAAAAGAAACTGGTACAACCAAAATCAAACAAAACTAAGCAGACAAAGGATTTATGGGATTGAAGAGAAATAAAGAATAGAAAACTAAACAAAACTGACCAGCACCATGGGAAGCACTTGGAAGGAATGGTGTGATGGGGAATTGGGGTGCTATCCCAGGAAAGCAGAGATTCTGGAGCTTCAGAGCCTGGGGATTGCTCCCTAGACTTGCCACTTTTGCTCCTTGGGTATCTAGAGTAGGTTGGCTGATGTCACTGACCCTCAGTTTTCCTATCTGTGAAAGTGAGTGGTGGTGAACGTCTTGCCTGACATGAGCTGGGGAGGCTTCGAGGTGGACGGTTTACACAGAACCTTAGGGATAAGACCTGCTCAGCAAATGTCCGCTGTCTTGTCCTAGGAGACTGAGTAGACTGATGACTAGTAGGTGGGGTCGAGAAGGCAAAGTGTCCAACAGCTGTCTTCTATCCCTGGACGCTGGCAGTTCCCAGGGTGTGTGTTGTTAGGCAAAGGTTAGGAATGTAGCCAAGTAGGCCTGGGGTATATCCTTAGGGGGAGAGAGAGAGAGAGAGAGAGAGAGAGAGAGAGAGAGAGAGAGAGAGAGAGAGAGAGGGCTTTCTGGGACTCTGAGTACTACCCTGGGGCCAGGTACTGTGCAAATGGAGGTGACAAGGACTCGGGTGCAAAGGCTGCTTTGTCCCTCTGGGCTATCAGGTGTATGCACTGCCCATTGTCATGCTGGCTACAGAATCACAGAAGAATCCACAGCTTTGGCAGGTCAACAGAGCTTGCCTCAGCACTCCCTTCCTCCCAGACCCTTTTCTTCACTCCCTGATCTGCAAAACCAGCAGGGTTGGGCAAGCATCTCTACTCTTTCTAGTCACCTGAGAGTCTAGAGAATGGCTTCCTGCAGGAGACAGACCAACAGCAAAGACTAGAGAATGAGGACAGTGGGACAGCAGTCACTGCTCTATGGCTCCAAGTTGATGGCAAGGCCCTGTGTGAGTTTAGGACGGCTGAAGCCTGTTAAATGACTCCCCTGAGGTCACAGAGCGACATTAGGATTTTCCACCTCCAGATCACACAACAGTAAGTATGTAAAGGTCCTGCCTATCCTTGGTCTTCCTATCTGTAAAATGGGTGGATTCTCGCATGGCAACAACTTGTACTGATTATATTGTTTCACTTTCATTCTACATGTTAGAGACCTGTTTGCCCGAGGCAAGCTAGAAGTTGTATTACCACTGTGGGGCAGTTCACCTGAAGAAATGGAGATGCATTTCTGGCTGTTGGTTTCTAGAGGGTTTAGGAACCACACTGGTTCTTGTTATTATGGCTGACTACAACTAGCAAAGGCTTGAGTGTTGATCCCAGAGGATGGCCTTGGAGGATTCTCTTTTCCAGCATTTTCTTCTTTTGAAACAGGGTCCTCATATGTAACTCTGTCTGACCTGGGAACTCATAGAGATCCACATGCTTCTGCCTCCCAGTGCTGGGATCAAATGTGTGTGTCACCACACTTTGCTCTCCCAGAGTTTTTGATGGTAGGACCTGTCAAGGTCATTCGGTGCCCTGCAAGGCTTGGGTGTGGGCACACACACTCCAATGCCCTTGCCTTCAGGAGGAAGGATCAATGGCCTAATAAAGCTCCAGGAAGATCATCAGCCTCATTCCCCTGCAGAGTCTCATTGGAAAAGGGCCTTTGACAGAGATCCCGAGATGTCACCGCCCAGCACTCTGAGCCAGGAAGCCGTCCTGAGTGTGTAACCTGTTTCCCTCCTGCTGTAACTTAAGGCCTCTTTCTCTTGTCGAGTGCAAATGGAGAACAGCTGCTTACGATCATCCTCCGACATCAGCAATTTCTCAAGATGACCCTGTGAGACGGGCCAGGGTCATTAGACCCAATTTGGTGCTCAGCAAATATATATCTCTTCCTGTGCTTGTCGGACACGGCCTGGCTGGTTAGGCACGGTGAGATGAGTGTCTACAATTTTATTAGCCCCTCTGCAAAAGTTCCTCCACACTCTGGATCCCGGAGGAGAGAGATCTTGCTTGTTAGATTTGTTCAAAGCATGCTCTTCTACAGCCCTGGCTGCACATGAAGGCAGGAGCTGGGATACCAAAGGGAACAGCTTTTGGCAATGGCTGGGGTTGAAGTCTCAAGCAGCCTCTCTCTCTCTCTCTCTCTCTCTCTCTCTCTCTCCCTCCCTTTCCTTTTTTTGAGATGGGCTCTAGCTACGTAGCCCAGGCTGGCCTTGAGCTCTTGAACTTCCTGTCTTTGAGCACTGGGATTACAGACTGCAGCATCTGGCTTTAGAGATTTCTAGTCAACCAGCAAAGGTGGGTGAATTTCCTGCCTCCCTGAGGGGGCCAAGCTTAAGACAGGCAGAAGAACTGTGAGTCTGCTTAGGTTGGTTACCAAGCAGAGACTCCTGGCCTTCTGTCCCTTCTGAAAGGGTTAGGGACCAAACAAAGCCAAGCAGCCAAGCAGCCCTGTCACTCAGCAACAGTATCAACAGCACAGAGAGACAACAATCCCTAGGGCTGCTGGGCATGCCTCCTTTCTGACTCAGATCCAAGTGGCTCGGTTTCCCTTCTTCCCTCTACATCATAGTGTGGAGAAATGGTAATAATGTTTAAAAAAACAAGGGACTCCTGGGCAGCAGCATACCGCTTGGATCACCCCCTTTCATCCCTTCCCCAACTGACCCTTGAGGGAATCCTCACATCTTTCCAAGCAGTGAATTTCTAGCCCCCAGGATCCTTGGTTCCACATATCTGTGTCTCTTTCCCTAGAGAGTAAGGACTTTAGGGGTACTGATTCTCCAAATCCCCTCCTGGGCTTTTATTCTTGGAGGCCAGAGGCCATACTCCTTCACAAACCTCTTGGGTTCAGGGCTGAACTGTGTTTTAGATTTGTTAGTGACAGAGATCAAAACAGACTGGGCTGTTAATCCCTCTTGGTGGCAGTCAGGTCCCAAGGCAGCTGAAGAGGGTTGACAGCTTTCTGGACCTCAAAGGAGAAATGTTCTCTACTTCATCTACTTCCGTTTGTGCCAGTGAGCTAGCTGTCTTCCAAGAGCCACTGTGCCCAGCTCATCCCTAGATCTGCGCTGGGGCCCAGGGTACTTGTTCATGGCTAGAGAAAGAGGAAGGGAGGGTGTGGGGGGGAAGCAGCATATGTGTACACAGATGTGAGTGTGTGTGTGTGTGTCTTGGTCCTGTGTATCTTCTCCTATATAGACAAATGACTGGGGTCAGATAAATGAATTCAGAGCTTCATACAATCCAAGTCAGTGGTTTTCAACTTTCCTAATGCCGAAACCTTTAAGTATAGTTTCTCATATTGTGGTGAACCCCCCTCCCCGTCCCAACTATA
Organism: Sigmodon hispidus; assembly: GCA_004025045.1. Taxonomy (NCBI): domain Eukaryota; kingdom Metazoa; phylum Chordata; class Mammalia; order Rodentia; family Cricetidae; genus Sigmodon; species Sigmodon hispidus. Next base: position 233,130 of record PVIH01000516.1, read on the forward strand.
AAATCATTTTTGTTTCTGCTTCATAACTGTAGTTTCGCTACAGTTATAAATTATAATATAAGTATCTATGTTTTCTAATAGTCTTAGACAACCCTTGACAAAGAGTTATTTGACCCCTTCCCCCACACACGCAGATTGACAACCACTCGTAAGAAATCCTTCATAGGAAAACCTGAGACCTAGGCAGTTGAAGGGCCCACTTAACTGTAGACAATGGAGTCACATCATAAAGGTATTTTCTCCATGTTTGGATAGTATCTAGGCTTCAGGAACCAGTTACGACTGCAGTGTCTAGGAAGGGCCCCAAGCCTTGGAGACTTCCTCCCCTTTCCTTTTCTATTCGATGGAAGCCACCCCTGACTGTGGTGTTTTGAAGCTATCTCAATGACCATGTGACTAATACCACAAAAAGTCAAGGTTAGCGGAGAAAGTGGGATAAAGCCAGAGGGTGTCAGGAGCACCAGCCTGGAGGGAGCTGCGGAGCCCCCAGAAGGGCTTCTGAGGAGTGAGTGTCTCTCCCTTGACAAGAAGTTGCTGGCTTTTCAGGACTCCTGTGGCTTTGCGGCTGATCTTCTGCCTTTAGAACTACCCGCAGAAAAATTTAGCTTAATCTTCATTAGCTCATGATGAAATGGAAGGTCTGAGAAGGGAAGTGACTGATGTGCAGTGGGGAACCCTGGAACTGTAATGAGACATCAGGAACTCAAGGCAGACCTCATTTATACAACAAGATGTACACAGCATCAGCATACTGCATGTGTGTTTAGTTAAGACAAGTATACGCTCACACTTTTGGAACTACATTCCATATAAATTAGCTTTAAATTCTGCATAAGAAAAGAGAGCCGAATCTTTAACTCTCAGTGGTGAAGAGCTCAAAGAGCAGGGGCACGTGCGTGCGTGCGTGCGTGCGTGCGTGCGTGCGTGTGTGTGTGTGTGTGTGTGTGTGTGTGTGTGTGTGTGTATGCAGAGATTTAGTCTCTAGTCCAAAGCCTGTTGGATGATGGGCTTGCTCCTTGCTAGCTCTTGACCCAGAGCAAATGATTGGTTTCCTCATTCGTATCAACCTCAAAGATGTTCAGTGGGGCAAAGTTTGTCCCCAAAATTGTTTGCTTTAGAGACACATTGGAAATTCTCAGTCCAAGTCATGTTAAAGAGCTGGGACAGGGTCAGTGGACCCTCCCTCTCTGCACATTGTGAGACAAATTACTCCAGGTGTAAGGGACTGGCTTCAACTGCCTGAAAGTCAGTCTCATTTTCAGAGGATAAGAATTTTAGATAAAGAAAGCAGCCCGGTGGAATGTAGAGTTCACATCACCTCACAGGGTTCTGTGGTGATACATTTTATATTTAATAAAATCAAACTGGAATATCAGAGAACAGAATCATCCACAGTCAAGTCACATGGTCAGAGACTTGCCTTTAATTCCATTTCTCAGGAGGCAGAGATCTTTCTGTATTTTTTTTTTTTTGAGTTTAAATCCTAACAACCAAACAGTAGTAGCTCACACCTTTAATCCTAACTCTAGGATTATGATGCAGAGTTGAACCTGGAAGTGAAACAGTGGGGTGGGGAAGATATTTAAGGCAGGAGGAGGCAGAGATTCAGGATTCTGTAGGAGCAACCAGCCAGGCAGTGGTAGCATATATCATTAGTCCCAGCACTTAGGAGGCAAAGGCAGGAGGATTCTCTGTGAATTCAAGGCCAGCCTGGTCTACAAAGGAAGTTCTAGGACAGTCAGGGCTATTACACAGAAAACCCTGTCTCGAAAAAAAAAAAAAAAAAAAAAACAAACCCAAACCAAAACAAACAAAAAGGCTGGAGAGATGGCTCTGTTTCTGTGCTCTAGAACCCTTTTTGAGCTTGTCTATGTAGATTATGCCCCATATTGGGATGCCATTTGTAGTCAGAAGTTTCTGGCCTGGCTTAGCCTGGAGATCTGGACCCACAGTCCCAAATAATCACACAAAGTCTTATATTAATTACATGCTGTTTGGCCTATGGCTCAGGAATATTACTTGCTAACTCATACTTTTAAAATAATTCATGATTAGCAACGTGACTCAGTACCTTTTCCAGAGCATTTTCATCTTCTTTCCTCTGGGTCTGCCTGGCATCTCAGCTCTGGTCTTCTTTTCCCAGAGTTTTCTTAGTCTGGTAGCCCCGCCCATACTTCCTGTCTGCCTTCTGGCCAGTCAGCTTCTTATTAAACCAGCAGGAGGGACAAATATTTACAAAGTACAAGATCATAATCCCATAGCAAAGCTCTACTTGGAAGCTTTGTTATGGGAGAAACTGGGCCCTTTTCAATTTATATGTTGAAGGCCCTAACTCCAGGACCTTAGAATGTGATTCTTTGGAGATAGGTGGTTAAAGTGGTTATTAAAGTAAATGAAAGTGGTTAGAGTGGCCGTGGACCAATATCACTGATGTCTTGATAAGAAGCCAGGGCAGGGAAATGCAGGAAGCTATTTAAGGGTGAACACAGGGAGAAGGTGACAACCTCCAAATTAATGACAGGTCCCAGAAGCTCCCAAGCTGCTGACCTCTCATCTTTAGCCTTATTTGTTCTGTTTTGTTTTTAAGACAGAGTTTCTCTGTGTAGCTCTGGCTGTCCTGGAACTCACTCTGTAGACCAGGCTGGCCTTGAACTCAGATTTCTCCCAGTCTCTGCCTCTGCCTCCCAAGGGCTGGGATACAAGGTATGCATCACCATCTCCCTGCTTATCTTAGACATTTAATCTCCAGCTCTGTGAGAAGGTGTTTGTCCTTTGATTGGCCAGCCTGTAGATTTTGTTGTATGGGCCAGGGCTATAGGTCCTAATACAGGATCACTGAAGAACATGCTGGCAGCTGAGAAGGAACCAGGGCCAGCATTTCCCTTTGTTCTTTCTGGGAACCTTGAGAGGAAGGCTTCCCCATTTCTCATTCCCAGGGCCCCTCTTGTAGCTTTCATGGGGCCTGTGATTTGTGGTGTCCCCAGGGAGATGAAGGGAGCCATTTCCCCATCTTAGGAAAGCCAGGCTGTTGGTTAGAGGTTCCTTGATCTGGCTGGCTCCAACCACTCCAGTTACTCCCCTGCCATTTGGGGTGAGGACTTTCATGAGCCTTAGTTTGAGGCCTGTGAAGAGTCAGGAGCCAAGCATGGGCAAAGGAGCAGAAGGCAGTCCATGTTTGTTCTGCCTTGCTACTGGGGTGGGTGTGGGGAGGTTCTGACTCCACCTCCTCCTGCCCATGTCAACTTCAGCATGACACATGCACAAAAGGTACCTTTTACAGGTGGGAAATTAGAGGTACTGCTACTTCAAAGGCTTTGGCAACCAGGACTTCTCTTTGATAGATGACAGTATTATTAATGGTGATTTATTACTGGGGCCATTTTGACAACAGAAATAACCAGTTTCCCCACCTTCTTGGCTCCCTGCCCCCAACACCTTGTGGTGTCTTTTTTTTTTTTTTTTCCTGAGCTGGGGTAGGACCGAGGTTACCTCCCTATACAAGGAGGCTCCCGGCATCTGTTGAATGCACACAGTGAGGTATCCGGCTTATTAACCTGTCATCGGGTGTCGTAAAGTTTAGTGAATGCTGGCAGAGTGTAATCCTAAACAGGGCAATTACCCTGTTATAACAGCAGCTTTCTCCTGTCCTCTCTCTCTTCTCCCCCACTTCCTTCTCCCTCTCCCTTCTGGGTCTCTGCCCACCTTCTTGATTGTATAGACTCTTATCTTACCTCGACCTGCCTTTGCTCCATTAGTCAGAACAGAAGTCAATCTGTTTTGCAATTCCAGAGTGAACCAGGCTTTGGCTATGCACAGCTGGGAAGGGCTAGGCCCCTTGCTGCTGCCAGAGCTGTGGAGCAAGGTTGTTACACCAGGGACAGTGGCTAGCCGGAGTGTGGCTGGGTGCCGCTCCTGGGCAGCAGCATTCACTGCTGCCTGGGGCATAGAGCACACTGCATCCTAGGTCATGCATGCAGGTGGGTTTCATTCCTTCGAGGGTTTATCTCCCCCTGCCTTTTACTTTTCCTTTTAGATTGGAGCCAGGGGTAGAAAATAAAAGTGGTGTAGTGGGGACCTGGACTGTGTCTCAATGTTGGCTGCCACATTGCTGCCGCCATTTCTCCATCTGAGACTAGTTCCCAAGCCTATGAATCACGATGGTCATTTTGCCTTGTTTATGTCACACATGTTTAGAGAGAAGCAAATCAGATAGAGGGTAATGACAATAACCACAGTGGTTAATCGCTGTACACATCTGTGGGTGACTGCCACCTCGCACAAACTGCCACAAGGGTGATTTTTGTCTAACTGAGCCTCTGCCTTTGTTCCAAAGGAGGCAAAGTGGTATTTTGACCAACCACAGGCTGCACATATGAGGACAGTCCCATTAAAGATATTGCCAGGTGGCGTCACGACCATCTGAGCTTCTGCGGCATACTCCATATGCTGCTGAAGTGATGGGGAAATCATCTGGCATTTGTCAGCCATGTTCCTCCTGAAGGGATGCCTAGTTTGTCAACAGGAATGCATTCTGTTTCTTAAGGCTGTGATGACCCTAGTCTCTAAATCTTTCTGGCAGACATTCTTTGACTCATGCTCTCAACAATGGGAGCTTTGAGGTACACTCATGATAAATCGTCCGTACATGCACAGTGCTAGGTTAAGAACACAATATCAAATAGGCTGGAGGAAAAAAACCAAAATAAGATCTTAAAAGGTTCTTGGAGACTATCTAGTTGAATCATCCCATTTTATAGCTTTGTAAATTATATTCAAAGAAGCCAAGAGGACAGCTTTTCCAAGAGCCATCCAGGACAACCAGAGCAGATTACTCTCCTCTGGCTCATTCTATAGCACTGTCCCCATCCAACTATCTATATCTGAATCTTTCTCTCATCAATTAGCTTCCAGAAAAGTACCTGCGTCTACACCTTAGTGTGGATTTGGCCAATGCTTTGTTCGTGTGTGTGTGTGTGTGTGTGTGTGTGTGTGTGTGTGTGTGTAGGGGTCCCAGGCTGTCACACACCATAGCAGGTGCTTCATTACACAGCTGTGAATTTCCTCTTTGGCTACATAGAGCTGGGCTGTGCTTCCTGCCAGTGGCACTGCTCACTCTGTCGAGAAGAGGATCTATTGGGGGACTTATGATCTTCACCCCTTAAATTCTTGCCTGTTGCTTACCCTGTTGGGCTGTAAAGCTGGGCACCGTTTCCTGAATTAGCTGCTCAGTGTCTATAGTCTTCAGCCTGTTTACCAGGAGTTGTTAGAGATCAGGGCTGGCTGAAGGATGGAGTCAGACTGTCTTAAAGATGGAAAACCTGCAGACATGTTTAAAAACGGAGAGCAGACAGATGGAGTGAAGTGGTTACCCCCCCCCCAAAAAAAAGCCACTTTCTGGCCTATTTTCTGCTGCCTTTCTCTGAGATTGAAGAACACTGGAAGAGGAATGAGTACTGAGAACTAAGATTCAAGTGTCTGATATAAGCCATTTCCGAAGCCCCACTGTGTGCCAGGCATGGTGCCACCTGCAGGATGATGAGGAAGAGAGGCACCATTCTAACCTTGCAGAACTCAAGTCTAGGGCCACACGCAAGTCAGGGAAAAGATTGCTGCTACAAAGCTGGGTCTTCCTGCCTTGGTTACTAAGTAACCACCGTTTTTTTTCTCAAGCTTACTTTGAGCGTTTGGTAGAGCTTTGATTGGGAGAGACCATGGAATGGTGGAACTTACTAGAAATGCTAAAAGGACAGAAGAGATTTAGAAATCATCTGAAGCTTTGCACTTGGAGACACAAAGACAGATACTTTAGAGAGTAATTCTGGAGCTTGGCGTGACGTCAGGGCAAAACATGGACACACAGAGGCCCCAGCATAGAGGAGCTGGGTGCTTCCTGGAGCTGGGGCAGATGCTACCTGCTGTCAGTTGAGTCACAACATTGCTTCCCAGCTGGGCAAGGGTGGCAGAGTCCCCGTTAGGCCCTGTGGTTGGCTGAGCTGCCTACCAGCCTGGCTGAGAGAATTGGAGGTAAAGGAGATCCACTGTAGGGCTATGGCTTTCTCCTGCAATGGAGTGTGTGTGTGTGTGTGGGGTGGTATGGATTTGCCCCTGCACATGCGTATACGTGTGTGTGTGTGTGTGTGTGTGTGTGTGTGTGTGTGTGTGCGCCTGTGTGTGCCTGTGTGTGTCTGTGATTTTGATGCTAAAGCACTGACTTTGCCTCTCATGGAGGTTTTACCAGGTCAAGGTACAAGTCACAGCTTCACTTTACCCTCTGAAAGTTTTTCTTTTTCTTTTTCTCTGTGCTGGCAATTTCAGATGCCTTGACATACTTGGTCATCCACCAATGATGTGATCTTGTACAAGTTGCTTCATCTCTGCGACTCACTTGAAAAGCAAAGTGGGACCTTTGCCCCCACTATTTCACTGGGTTGCTATGGAATTGTAGAGTGACTTCATGGATAGTAGGTATTTTGTAAACTTGACCATGATATGCACAGATTACTGTGTGTACTTTGATAAGGACGCTGATTCTGTTATCTGAATATTGACCCTCTTCTCTAAGCAAAATGTTTCTGGGCCTGAAGGGAACAGCTGCCTGGTTTATGGAGCAGGATGACTCCTATGGTGTGTGTGTGTGGGGGAATCTCTGCTCTTGTAGATAGAAACACATTCATTACTGAGTGTCATATCACACTCCTTCCTACCCGCTCCCAGTTCAGTCTGAACGCTCCTTGCCCAGCCTGGTCTTGCCCAGCCCATCTGGACAAACCTAAGAGGAGTCGAACCTGAAAGGCAGCTGTCTGGCAACACAGACCAAGATAAGAGGGCTAGGTGGGTGGCACACTCTCTGTCCTTGGATTGATAACTTGTTGTGTAGCATCAGCTCTGGAATTGCTAAATCAAACCTTTCCCCACTGTGGGATTGCAGTGGAACATCTTATCTGAACAGAGGCCATTTCATGAGCACATACGTGTGGGAGTGTGCAGATCAGAGGGGGATGGAAGTGTTGCCAAACCTCCAGGCTGTTCAGTAAACGCCCCCCCCACCCCCTCTTTCCATCCCTAGGTATGTTTGTGGGCTGCCTATGCAAGGGCCATGCTATCAGAAGTACAGGTTAGGAGATCATGGAGTGTCAATCACTTGACACAGCCTCTTGAAGCCACTAAGAAAGACCGTAGCCATGAGATGCATGAAGTTGCAGCTGGTGTCACATAGCCTGTGACATACAATTTTCATAGCGATGAAAAGTGCAGTTTAATGAATGCACACTCAGAAACATAGCTGTTTGCTGTTATCAAAGATCTTGAACTGTGGATGTTATACTTTCATTACTAACGACAGCACCCTCGCCATTTTGCGGTGATGTTACAATGGCTACATTGTCTCTAAGTGTTGGCAACTCTTAGCTTCCTTATATTTGTTTAAGAAGGTTAATCAAGTATGGGGATTTTCATTGGCAAAAACGTCACAGAGACCTGTGTGGGTTTTCTGTAGAGCCTAGCATATAGTCCTTGTGAAATATTGATAGTGATGGTGACAATAATGTTGCTTAAGTCAAGATCTTGAATGCTCCCTCAAAGACCCCATGTTATAGGCTCAGCTCGTGACCCTGACTTGGGAGTTGGTGAGACCATGGCAAGTGGGACACTGTAAAAGGAAGTTGAGCCATTAGGCTGCGTCCTCAAAGGGCATTTAGGGATGATACTGTCTTTGCTTCCCAGCGGCCATAAATAGAGTGAGATTTCTCTGCCACACACTTATACCGTGATATTCTGCCTCACCAACAGGCTCCCAAACAATGGAACTGACTGACCATAGACAGAAATCCCCAAACTTTTAGTTCAAATAAATGTCTCTTCCTTTTCATTAGATATTAGCTGATATTTTATCACAGAAGTAGAAAACTCACACAGCAGTGAAGATTCTGGCCTGAAAAATGGTCTCCATGTACATGTGTGAGTATATAGCATGGACGTAAACCTTGGGTGCTGTCTACATTATTGTTTTTAGGAACTCTGCATGCATGTACATGTCTGAGGCATGGTCTCTTCGTTGGGACCTGAGACTTACTGCTTAGGCTAGGTTTGTTGACCAGGGAGCCTCAGGGATCTGCCTATCTGCCTCCCCAGTGCTGGGATAATAAGCATGTGACATCATATCTAGGAAATCACTATCTCTCCAGACTCTTTAATAAGTACCAATTGACCCATCTCTCTTCCCTTTGGTAAGTTCTTTTTAATTCAGTTAGTGTTTCGCATATGCTTACTCTTTCTCAGGGCTAGGAAAGTTATTATTTGGAAGATATATGGAAGCAGAGAACATAAAGAACAAAGTAGACCCTTTTCTTTTGAGCCTCCGTCCAGTTATGATACCAGCATGTGAACACATTGGCTGGCAGGGGAGAATAAAGAAAGGAAACTAAGTCCAAGTTGGCTCTCAAAACTGCCTGGGTCTCTGACTCCGTGTCGCCCTTTGCTGTTCAACAAATGCCAGGATGTAGATGAGGCCTGAGCAGGAGCAGTGATGGCATAGAGACGATCAGGTTGAGTTCCATTCAAGGACAGGGAGGGGGAGGAACTGGGATAGAAAGCTGGGCCTGTGGTCTCATAGCTTTAACTTGGGTACCGAGAAGGTCAAAGTAGAGAGGCATGCCCTGGATGCCTTCTTTGAGGGAATGGAGGCTAAAGGTCATAGGGACCCAAGCAGAAAGGAGAATAGGGATTCTAAGCATCCTGCTTCAGACATCTTTTGAAAGCTCTGGTACCTCCTTTGGAAGATATAGAGCAGTGTTGTTGTTTACTTGCTTGGAAGTGGGAAGAATGGATGCATTGAAGTTAGGCGTGGCTAGGAGCTTGGTCAATCAGATCCAGTCAGCTAATCCCAGGGACAGATGAAGTGATGCAGATACAGTTGCAGAATTGTTTCACATCATTGTTTATTTCCACATGGATCTATGAAACCTTTCTGTGACTCTTTTCTTTTTTGGAAAAAAAAATGTTTATTGAGTCATGGAGTGGTAACAGAAAATAATTCCTGATCATATAGTTAAATATCACACCAAGTATCACAATGAAGGGTGAGCAGGCGCTAGGTGTATGACAAGGTCTAGGCTGCCTGGAGGAAGCCATGCTGATGCTGAGATCTGAAGAGGGGTGTGTGGGGGCATTGTCAGAGACAAGCAAGACGGAACCTGGGTAAGAAGAATTATGTTTAAGAAAGTGATTGGAATTTCTCATAGCTGGCATGCTCATGCTCGAGAAGAAACATCATCCCTCCCTGTTAGGCTCCAGAAAGATACTCAGAATAACCTGTTGAATGAGCCACTAAGATGTGGCTAGAGAGACAGGTGGCAAGTGGATTGGGTCCTAGAAGATTGTGTTAAGATTTTGTCTGAGGCTGGTATGGGAATTTACCTTTTCTGCTTGGAGATCCCAATTATAAAGCTGCAATGAGGCTGGATGGTTGGGTCCTTACCGCTTAGGGCTTGGTGTGGGATGCAAGGATCATATATAAAGCCAAAACCACAGATGACCTTGTGTTTTTCATGGGCAGTCTCCATATGGGGGCACTTAGTTAGAATTATAGAAGTCTACGGAGGTAAGACCTGGTTAGAGGGAGTGGGTCACAGGAAGTGTGTTCTTGGGGTCATATTTCCTTGCATCCTTCCTGTCCTGCTCGATGCCAACTATTACGGGAGCCTGGCTTCTCTCTCAGGCCTCCTCTGTGAAGGACTGAATCTCTGAGGTCATAAGATAAATAAGCTAAGTTATTTCTGCCAGCTATTTTCACACAGTGATGGAAAACTAAGTATAGAGTATTCAAGTTAATTGTGCTGGATAAGTGATTAAGAATTAAGATACCAGCAAAGTAGAACTTTCTGGAATGTGAGGAAGAAGAGACAAGAAAATACAGCCAGGAGGAAGAGGTGGGAGACATCTGTGGATGAGGTAAAGAGTCAGAGGCTGTGGGAAGGGTATGTGGAGACCAGTCAGAGTGAAAGGCTGTTAATTGATGACTTCAGAGACTCTGGGAAAGATACTTAAGGATGACAGGGCAAAGATAGCTACTGAGAGATAGGGGACTGAGGGTACAAGCTAGGGACCAAGTCCCCAAACAGAGATCAGTGTTACTGTAGGTGATGGTGAGAAGAGAAGGCTGAGCTTTGAGGTCAACACTCCAGGGATGGGATGTAAACCATGCCAGTGGCTGTAGATTGCAGCTGACAAAGACAGGAGAGAAAGTCATGTGACATGGTGCATGTGACAGTGGGGCACAGAGCTGAACAGAACCCAGTCTTCACATTTGCAGGGAGCATCCCATCAGTCAGTCATTTTATTCCTTGTCTTATTTGGGTCACCTGTGCAGTCGCCCCAGGTGGTAGGAAGGTTGAAATGGTACTGTCACATCCGTTACGACAAAATAAGCATCTGTATCCGCAACAAGTGCCCCAAATCTTGTGGTAGAAATGGAGTTAAGGAGCAGGTGTCCAAGAGTCATGCTGTTCTGGGTTTGAACCCCAACTCCACCAATTCCTGACTATGAGGTATGCCTTTCCAGACACATGAAGTAGAACCATGCCAAGGGTTAAGTGAGCTAATCCTAGTGACCAGATCTACGTGTGCACCAGGAGATGAGCCTGGCTGTGGCTGTGATTACTACTATAGAATAAGGGAGTGGGATATTTGAGAGGTCAGGGACTTTGCATAAGGCCACACATCACAGTGACAGATTCCAACCAAATGCAGTTAATTTGACACTGGAGATTTGTGTTACTGAGTCACAACACACAACCCAGGTGCAACTACTCAGAACAGGTCAATTGTCCTTGTTCAACTACTAGTAAGTGGAGGGGTCTGGGTGACCCTTATTCATGCGTGCAAACACACACACACACACACACACACACACATGCATGCACGCACCTGTGGTGGTTTGAATAAAAATGGCCCCCATAGGCCCATAGGGAGTGGCACTATTAGGAGGTGTGGCCTTGTTTTAATTGGAGGAAATGTCACTGGGGGTGGGGTTTGAGGTCTCAGAAACTCAAGCTAGGCTTAGTGGCTCTCTGTCTCTTCCTGCTGCCTGTGGATTCAGTTGTGGAATCCTTCTCAGCACCATGTCTGCCTGCGTGCCACCATGGTTCCCACCATGATGGTAATGGACTAAATCTCTGAACTGTAAGCCAGCCCCAATTAAATGTTTTCTGTTAAAAGAATTGGTGTGTTTTATTCGCAGCAATAGAAACTCTAACTAAGGCAGTGTGTGTGCCATGCTGGATGTTCTCCTTCATCACTGTCTACCTTAGCCCCCCAAGACAGACTCTTACTAAACCTATAATGAGGCTAGCAGCCAGCAAAAACATGGTGACTCTCCCTTCTCTGTCCTGCCCCAGCCCCAATTTTTACACAGGTTCTGGGGTTGTAGAACCTGGATCTCCATGCTTGCTCAGCAAACACTCATTGAATTACCTCCCAGCTTCTTTCACACAGTCTTTTCTGTCAAGTCCTACCTGGCTTCCTGTAGGCAGCATTGATAGTACATGGACTCTCAAGGACACCCCAGGGCTCCCCGAAAACAAGAGAGGAGATTCACTCATTCACTAAACTTTCTGTCTGCAAGCTGGTTTCACCTTCCAAATCAGTCATGGGATCTAAGCTAGAGTTTTGTCCCATGCAGTCTTAACAGGACACCTTGAGTGCCAGAGGACATAGGTCAGAGCTTTACTACTAGTGTTTTGTACATAGTGAGTCTGGCTTTACCATTTCACTTGCTGCAAAACAGGGACAGCGATTGCCTGAGAATCTCCTAAGATTGAGGTGAGATCCAAATTAGATGATGTAAGGGAAAGTTCTTTAAGAAGGAAGGTGCTCTGTCAAGTTCTCCGTAAGACATGCTTTCCCTGGAGAGGAGATCTGGAGTTGGTCCCAGGAGTCCGGCTTTTCTTTATCATGCTCATTGTGAGGCCTTGTAAGCAGCTGATCCCTGATCCTCCCTGTGTTTTCTCAGCTCCACCCCATCCTCTGCAGCTGTGAGGTTGTGTACAGGCTCAGCCTCCTCAGGGGACAGAAGAATTGACTCCCTAGGTGAGTTGGGAGCTGCCTCTCCATCCCTTGGGCAGACAGCAGGGTCTCAGAGAAGCAGGAGATACTTTCCTGTTCTTGGCTGGGGAGATTATTCAGCTTGTGAATGCTAGAATGAGATGACATGTCTCAGGATCACCTCTGGGACCTCCATCAGTGGAGGAGAGGCGGGCCCAGGAGGAGGGTGGACAGCATCCTTCCTCTCCTGCATCAGCCCGTGTAAATTGAGTGATGGAGCTTTGTCAGGACTGAGTAAAGTTTCTGCTCCTGAAAGTGGCGGAGCACAGGAAACTTAGACTGGGGAGCAGGGCTGCAATGTATGCTGGGATTGGTCATGCATTTCCTTTCTCGTTAGGCTTACAGCCACCCTGTCGCCTTCAGAAAAGCCTGGCTAGGTTCTCAGGAAGCCAACAGACAACTTAGTCATGCCAGGGCATGGGAATCTCAGTCCTCTTTTCCAGGAATCCCCATGGGGACTTTCTTTGATACTCTTTTTCTTTTTCACTTTCCATGGAACCCAGTAGAAGCAACTGGAACCCCTTGGAAGCCAGGGGTCTGGAAGGAGGAAGATGGGTTTATCTGAGCCCTGACAATATACCATTTCCAAGCAACTCCCACCATTAAAGTTATGAGGGGTCTTGGAACCAAGAGCTTAAGAGTAGGAAGGGAAGCAGTCAGCCACTATTGAGTCTGACCTCCATCCTTTGCTGAGGAGGAAGTGACTTGTTCACAGGCCCAGAGCTAAGTTTTGTTTTTTATTACTAGGAAAGCAATTATCCTATAGTAATTGTCTTTTGTAGGCAGGAGTGTTTTATGACACACCTGTTTCCCTCACTGGTGGGATGACAGTCTCCAAAGCCTTGTGGGCCATGGGAACCCTAGGGAGCCTCCACATTGTGTTTCAATCTTTGGGGTATCTGGATTCACACATAAGAACCTTGTGTTCTTATGTACACTCCCCACAATCCTTCAGCTCAGCATTGCCAGCTTCCCCCCATGTTACCTCTGGGCATCTTCCCTTCCTCAGAATTCAAGGGGTCACCAGGCAAAAGGTTGTCCAATTTCTGATGAAGGCTTGGGTTTACTTGGTGCTACTGGCTGAATTGTGCCTGCTTTCTTGTGCCCGAGAGAGGCCTGGCACAGGGCCTTCCTCAGAAACATCAGAAGAAACCAATACTGTTGATACCTTGTCTGCAGACCTCCAGACTCCAGATCTGCAGTAAACCTGCTTCTGTTGCATAAGTTGCCCCATTTGTCATGGCCACTTTAACTAGGTGACATGTTGTGCTAAAGCCTCCTGGCTCCCGAGTGCTTCCTGTCAGGAGCTCCTGAGGCCAGGGAGTGGTGAGGAATAACATGGCCAATCTTTAGAGAGACATATGAGTAATGAGAAATGACTGGTTCTCCTTCTGTGAGCCAGACAGACTTAGGGCCCAGAAAGTTGGGCTCAGCGGGCACCTTGTTCTTGCTTTGGTATATCTTCTGTGAACTTCTTCACCTCACTGGGTATCAGTTTCTTTGTCTGATGCTTGGGAGGAATCATGCCTTTCTGATTTGCCTCACAGGTTAAAGTATTAATTAGTACTGCTTTGTAGGAGAAAGAGAGAGAGAGAGAGAGAGAGAGAGAGAGAGAGAGAGAGAGAACATGCCAGTGCTTTCTTTCCCTAGTGAGAATGTTGATTACTTATCAGTCAGATTTTCTAGAATTGTAACAAAATACTTGAAATAATCAATTTAAAAAGAAGGAATGTTTGTTTTAGCTATTTTGGAAGCGTCAATTCATGGCCAGTAGCCTCATGGTCGGGCCAATGGTGAGGTGATAATTCATGACAGAGAATCATGACAGAAAAGCTGCTTACCTGATGACAGCCAAGAAATAGAAAGCAGGGAAGAGACTGAATTCCACTTTTCCTCTCAAGGGCATGCTTCTTTGAACATAAAGACCTCCTGTGAGGCCCCATCACCATGTTAAAGGTTCCAGCACTGAACTGGGAGCAAGCCATTAACACAGGTACCTTTGGAGGGCATTCCAGAGCCAAAGAGTAGCAGAGCCATTTCTGGGAATGATACAGTGAGCTTAAGGAGGAGCCAAGGCTCTTCTTGAAAGTGGGAGCTATCATTACATGGACTAAGGGTCTCATGCAGAAAACCACATGGTGGGGAGACTTACCTTGCTTACTTTTCTTCAATAAATTACGCAGTCCCCAGGGAAACATTGAAAGGTTTTATATCAGAATCCAGTGTCTTCCAGGTTTTAAGTATATTTTTTTTTAAATTAAAAGCATATGTGTTTATGGAACAATTAACACATATATACATCCATATGCATATTCTAGTTCTGGTGCAAGTGTTTGACTGTGTAACCCTGATGACCTGAGTTTGATCGCTAAGAACTATGTTGAAAAAAAAAAAAAGCCGATTTCTAAAAACTGCCATTTGTCCTATGCACACATAATATGCCATGTACATGCCTGAGCTCATGAACACTCAAAGGCAATAATCATATTAAAACATTAAAATTTCCATTGCTAACACTAAATACATATTCTCCTAGTCTCTTTATTGCTTATATATTTTTCCCATAAAGCCAGAATCTATTGTATACGATTAATATAGCTTATTTTTGAAGTCAGCAAGGTGGGCTGGCACTATGGCTCACTAGATAAAGGCATGGGCTATCAATCCTGGTGTCCTGTGTTTGATCCCAGGGGCCGTACATAGTAGAAGGATCAAACCAACTTTGGCAAGTTGTTCTCTTTCCTTTGCATGTGTACTCTGACATACGTGTGCATGAACACACATAGTCAATCAAATATAATTTTAAAAAGCCACCAAGTCAACCATGTTTCATAAATACCTTCCCATATTATCCCAGATCCTTTTCTGGGGCCAGCAGGACTTACTAAGAAATTCCAGCAGATAGATATAGGGTACCCCTCCTCCCCAAGTTGAGAGAAGGGGACAGCTTACAGAAAATGCCCCCTCCTAGAATTTGTGTGTCACTTTTGTGTGGGAGTAGGCTTCAGAGAGGATCTTGGATTTAGCATTGAACAGGACTCAAGTTCATCTGTAGCTCTGCCATACACACATTGTAAACAGGAAAGGCAAGGCCATGGACACATTACCATTAATGGTGTCATCTTCTGTTGCTATAAAAGAACTTGGCAACTAACTGCCATTATTTCTAAATTCCCAGCTGAATAAATGATATGTTGCTGGCTGGGCAAGAAAAAATATCAAGTCCTGGGGGTCATAAGGTACCATGAACAAATGAGAATCTGGACCAAAGAAAGGGGTGTTTGAAGAAGAAAAATCATGTTAGTTTTGAGATGTGATTTGGACTATGGGAACAAAATGCTTAAAGAGAATGTTGTCCAGCTTGGAGGGGCCTCAGATGCTGGCTTCTTTCATTCACTGACACTGCTTGGACCACACCTTTGTGGGTTATGACCCCAAGCTTATATTCCAGGGAAGGCAACAGCAGGATAGAAGGTTCTGGAAGTTTTCCTAGCTTAGTGGCAGGGTGAGGTGGTTGCAAGGAGTGGATTTGATCAGTGTGTTCTGGATGTCAGAGCCTGAGATCTCCCAGCACAGACTGTCACTGGAGACCATAGGAAAATGCACCAGTTACCACACTATTAGATCAGTGCTAGGCTCAAGGACTATGAAGGATGCTGAACCTGTGAGAAAGAGCTGCATGGATACTGTGTACAAGATACCTTGCAGATAGATGGTACCCAAAGGGAACTCTACTTCTTCCCTGCTGTAGGACCTTTCCCATGGAACACACAGGCATACAGACAGACACAAACCCCCTACATCTGCCCTACGTTAGACACTTTTCTATGGAAAACACACATACACTTTATGACTTGATGCAACTTTTAAAAAATGAAGTTGGACAGAAATTTAAACAGATCAAATTAGAGATGAATATACAGTAGGTCCTCATGTACCCATCTTCCAGATCCACAGTGTTTAGCATTTTAGCACGTTTGCTCTGCTCTGCCTCAGTGCATTGTGACAGCCACTCAACATTCTCTGAATTCCCTCATCATGCCTACCCTCTTTCTCCTCTTACAACAACCCTGCTGAGTTTTGCCAGATGGTTATGATTATTCTCCTTTTACAAAGACAAACCCTGTTTCAGGGAAGCAAAGAAAAATTTCCAAGGTCATAGAGTGAGGGGAATGGCAGAGCCATGTAGCTTAGGACTTCTGGTACCTAATGGGGTGCTTTCCATTAGTCCATTTCAGTCATGTTAGGAGGCTAGCAGAGTGTGTGACTTGTTGGGGATATAGTGGTTTAGAGTCTCTGGGACTCTTAGTTTACTGGGTTAGGCTTTCCTTTTAACCCCCGTGTGTGTCCTGCTCTGCTGCCAGGCCCTATGGCTTAAGATTAAGGAGAGAAGGGCAAACTCCCCTTTCCTAGGCCTCTTTCATCTGTGGCTTCCTTGGATCATGGCTGCGGGATGTTTATGAAACTCTGAATCAATTTGAGGCACAGAGATTTTCAATCAGGGAAGCAGATTGTGCTGATAGGGTCAAAAGGCCTGTCGCCAGCAAGGATCGCGGCATCTGACATATTAATTTGAGCTGTCAGAACCAATATGTGTAACAGAGGTGTGGAGGCACAGGCCCTGTTTCTGGAAAAAAGGTGGGAGCTGGGGCGGGGGGCGGGGAATACCACCCTAGGAGGGTCTGACATTTCACAGATTCCAGCAGAGCCAGTCTTGCAGGCAGCTCAGCCTGCAACCACTTCGGGCTGGGCCCCCTGCTCACTGGAAAGGGCAGGGGGCCAGGCTGGAGGTGGTGGAGGCCCTGAGCTTCACAGCAGGGTCTTGATGCTCTGGAGATAAAGTTGACTTGGCTAGCCTTAGACATATCTCTCTTCTCTGTCTCCACCTGACTTCCAAAGCCCTCTTGCTGGCACAGGAGGCAGAGCTGAACCCCAGCAGGAAGTGCCTGTTAGTTAGGGCCTTTGATAGTTAGCATGTAAACTAGCTAGCCAGAGTCAAGGATGCCTGCCTTGGCCAAGAGCTCACCCATATCATATGTTATGCCATTTAGTGCTGCTTCCCTGACTCCCCTCTCTCACCTTTCTTGGGGTCCTTGCCTTTCTTGACGTTCTGCACCCCTGATTTCTTTCAAACATTGGCAAGAAACTGTGCCATTCCCTCAAGGCCCATTACTTCCCTTGGCAGGAGCTGGACACTGTTCCTGGTGATAGATGTGAGGATGTGTCATGATATGTCTGTCTATATATGTTGCTACTTTGTAAGCAGCCTGAGCATCCGATCTTCTGGAGTTATATACATGGGAGTCAGAGCAAACCTGGGGAAACTCAGGGGTACCTAGACTTCTCACAGCAAATGAGTGTAAGTGGGTGCATGAATGTAGGTTACAGTGTGACCACACAGCTGGGGCTCAGGGGAGGTTGTTTCCATTTCTGGGGATCCTTTGGGTACTGGGCCTGGCTATATTGCTTGTCCCTATGTTGATGATCATGTAAAGAAAGAGTTATTCTCCATCCAACAGAACAACATGTCTACTTATAAAATTAGAATTAGGCATGCAGATAGCTTTTGTTACCTCTTGAAAAGGTGACCATGTCCTTGGAATGACACCTAGGCAAAGATTCAAAAGCTTTAGTACCTTGTACACCACTGAAGTTCTTTGTGGGAGAAATTCAGACTCCTGTCAGGGTGATTACAACCAAGTGACAGCTAGGGTCAGCCTCCATCACACGAGGCCCTTCCTGTGGTAATGTCTAATTTTGACTGTCAACTTGTCTGGGTTAAGACATGTTTAAGATCATTGAGGCACATCTTGAAGTGTATTTGCACAAGTAACTCCATAGGACACTGGATCCTGAGGACAACGACATGTTGGATGGGTTTATTTCTTGTCATACTGTGACACTATTGGAAAATTGTAAAAGGTGAGAAGTCAGTGGAGGAGACAGATCCCCGGGACTGTCTTCGGGTTCCCCAACCTCTGTCTTTGTGCCTATTTTTCTATTCTTTGATCATCATGAACCTTCTGTACCACAAACTGCTGCTGCCATGATATTCTGCCTAACATCAAGCCCAGAAATGTGGAGCCCAGGGATCATGGACAAGACTCTCTGCATTGTGGGCCAAAAGAAATATTTCCCTCCCCCTTTTTAAAGTCAGGTGAAAGAAGTAACTCATACCCATGGGGAAGACGGCAGTTTCTCTCGACACTAGTGTTTGTTAGAAGACCTCCTTTGGGCACTGGAAACTCCATTTGCTCTCACATAGCCCTCCTCTCTTACAATCGAGCCCCTTACTTATCAAATGTAAAATAATTTATAATTGTACTTTACTAATACATTTGACAATCAGACCTCAGATAAAGTAAAAAATAAACAACCAAACCAAAAAACCCCAAAACAGCAAAACAAAACAAAACAAAACCCAACCCAACCAAACAAACAAAAGTCTGGAGACATAGCTTGTGCAGTTGGTAAAGGGATTGCCAGACAAAGCAGGAACACAAGTTTGACACCCATAACAAACATGTAAAAAAAAAGCTAGGTGTGGTGGTGTGCTTTTGTAGTCACAGTGCTTAGGGGGGTACTGGGCGGGGCAGAGACAAGAAGATCCACAGGGCTCTCTGGTCCACCAGCAGAGCCTACTTGTCAAGGTCAGTTAAGAAGTCCTGTTTCAAAAATAAAATAAAATTAAAAATAGTAAATAGAAAGAAAAGTAAGGTAGATAGCATGTGTAGAATGATACCTTAGAT
This sequence comes from Sigmodon hispidus, assembly GCA_004025045.1. NCBI lineage: Eukaryota > Metazoa > Chordata > Mammalia > Rodentia > Cricetidae > Sigmodon > Sigmodon hispidus. The sequence continues at coordinate 251,978 of PVIH01000516.1, forward strand.
CACACCTATAAATGCACACACACACATACACACACACACACACACACACACACACACACACACACACACACACACACACACCAGGCCAAGAGAACTAGTAGGCCACTGGATGCCAAAGCCATTTGAACTTCAGACCATGGTCTTGACCAACATGCCTCATTTTCTTCCAGAAAGATGGAGAATGGCCATGAAGTGACGTTAGTAATAGTGAGTGAGACAGACAGAAAGTAAAAGTATATCTATATGAATCTGTTTATGGCTATGGAAGCACAGCAAATGATAGAAAGAAATGCACATGAGGAGTGGATCTAGAGAAGAAGGGAGGTGATGGGAGGAACTGAGAGGAGAGGAAGGAGGGGGGACTGTGGTCAGGATGTAATATATGAGACAATAAAACAAATAAATAAAATAAAAAAAGAAATATACATTTTTACCACTGAATGGTCACCACTGAAATCTTTAAACCCAAAGGCAAACAGAATCCTTGAATTCCTTTGTTCAGGGTCCTCTTAGAGGCTCCTGAGAACCTATCTCTCATGCAACCTAGAGGACACATTTGTTTGTGAAAGCCTCTCTAGCCTTGGATGTTGGCTGATGTCATGGGGATAGAGAGGAATAGATCACTGTTGTGGTCCACATCTTGATTACCTCTCAAAAAGCAGTGTGTTAAAGGCTTGGTCCTCACTCACAGCGACCCTCTGAGGAGGTGGTGAACCTTTCAGGAGTGGGTGGGGCCTAGTGAGGGGATGTGATGTCACTGGGCTGATACTCTTGAAAGTGACTGTGGGAACTATGTACTGCCTTTCCCCAAGCCCATTTCATCACAGCCTGGAATCCCCCAACTGTGAGCCTAACAAAGCTTTCCTGTTCATGAGTCAATGGGCTGAGGTATTTGTTGTAGTGATGGGAAGTCATCTGGCATGGCCACTGTTCCTACTTGAAGTTTCCTGAATCCTGCCTTATGAGTTCAGTCTGATGGGATTTGCTGAGAATACTTCATGTACATCTACATTCTGAGCTGTGTAGGCGTGGACAAGTTGACCTCCGTAGGCCTCATGTTATTCCTGTCTGAAGTGAAAGAGTCATTGTGTTGACCTTATAAAGTTTGCGAAGTTAAATGAGCACTCAGGTAAGATGCCAGGCACAGGAAGTACTCATCCGTATTATTCTTACGCAGGAAAGCCTGTTAGAGTCATAGTTTTGCTGCCTTTGTAAATTACTGGAATTTAAGGGAGGGCCCCCTTCCCCAGGTGCTCCAGGGATCTCAGCCAAGCCAGTCTCTGCCTCCTTGACACATGTTTTCCCCATCCAGTTTACCTTGGCACAAAAGGACAATTCATGGGTATGTTCACATCCTGGCCCTAAACATCAATCTTCCTTCCCAGGCATGTGGTGACAGCCCCTGGGTCTACTGGACTTTGGTCTCAGAGTCTCCATTAATGTTACCATAGGAAAAAAAAAAAAAAAACTCTGGTGTGTTTGCCTTTTCCTGAAGCGAATTTCATGGGGAAGGGGAGAGAGGTGGGTGCCTGAAGAAGGAAGGTGGGAGAAAAATCATTTTAGGGGCAAATATGGCCTTAATATGAGGGTTAGGGAATTTGCCAGAAGCCTGACAGAAACACAAAGATCAGCCATCTTCCAACAGGGCTGACCTGTTCCAGCACAGCCTCCAAGGGAGCCTGCGGGGGCTGTCTCTTTCACAGGTCTAGACTAAGACTTGTTCTGGTCCCTGGGGAGGAGGGAGTGATTATGTGCAAAGCTGGTGTTTGGGTTGGATTTTTTTCTCAAGTATCACATTTTCCCCTTCTTTTACTAAACAAGCACATACTGGTCATCTTTCGGCACCTGTTCCCAGCCCCAGTGATCTACCAGATTGGCTCCTATAGGCAAGTCCTTCTCCTGGGTCCTGTTGAAGTTTAAATTTCCAGTTGAGATCCCAAGAGTGAATGAAGTTAATCATCCTGTTTCTTTCCCAGATCTTTAGACTTTGGGTCAGAAGCATTGGTGGAAAACAAAAGAAACCTCAGGAAAACATGCTTCACTTTTGGATAACACTCAAGAAACAGTGGGTGTATAAACAAGGTTTCTTCATTGACTTATTGATTTATTGGAAGAGAACTTATTGATTCTTTTCAGCAACAGAACCAATGTCTACAAGATCAAACCAGTCAATAATTCCAGCATGGATTAGGGAAGAGGGTCATGAGACTCTGCCCCAAGCTGAGGAGCTGCTGGTAACTGATGACTGCTGGGAAGGAAGAGGTACTTTGTTTGAGTGGGTAGGTGGGTATCCACTGGTAGTTTATGCTCATGCAAGCAGCATTAATTGGACTTGATGGGTATTAAAAAAAGAAAAAGGACACAAAGGTGTAAGGACATGTGTTGGAGGGTGTCCAAAGAGAGTAGGAGAATGGAGTTGGAGTGGATATGATCAAGTTAAGTTGAACATATGTGTGAAATTGTCAAAGACTAAATAAAAATCTTTAAAGAAGAACTGGACTATTTAATAAGGTCATATCAGAATCATTTTTTTAAATAAGGATTGGAACTGGAACTCATAGAGTTGCATTTGTTTATCCAAGGTGTCCACACTACTGCAGGGGATTGGCTGTTAGCCCGGTATTCTCAGTTGTAACGCTTAGGTCAATCATACCCTCATTATGGGCAGTATTTATGGAGAAGTACAGGCAGCCTTGAACTTGTAAATGAGCTTCATTCTTAAAGTTCACTGGAAAGTCACTGTCTAGAACTTTTTCTCTATGGAAACAGTGCTGCAGATGGCGGCTGGCTTTCCAGAGCAGCCCACCGTAGCCTGTTTAATCCACAGTGTGCTAGAATTATGGAACTACCTACCTTACTTTGTGTTAACAGATTTCAGAAACAGGATATTTACTGCTAACAGGACAGACGAGTCCTCTGTGGGGAATGAATCTACCTACCTTGCTCAAGTGGAGAGCAGGAGTGTCGGGAAGTGAGCATCTGAGTAAGGAATGGCTTTCACCAGTTTACCTTGATCTCATTACAATACAAAGGCCATGAGTGGTTTTCAATCAGGTTCCCCCCCCCCCAGACAAGGTCCCTTTGTATAGCTCAGGCTGCTCTGAGCTCATTATATAGCCCAAGATAGCCCTGAACTCAGTAAGCTTTCCTGGCACTGGGACATGGTCACATGCCAAGCTGCCTGTATTTTGTTTGTTTTCTTTTTCTTTCTTTCTTTCTTTTTTCTTTTTTGTGTGTCCCTAACACCTAGTATACTTTGTGCTTGATAAATTATTATTGAGTTAAAGAAATAGACTACAGTTTCATGGATTTCCCAAGGAAGAGGCCCTCCGACACTTGCTTACAATCTGGTTACTACTATTTAGCAGGCAATTCCAACAAGCCTCTTTGTTTTGTTTCCAAGCCCATTCTATTTAGAAACAACAAAATGAAAACTGATGTAGAGCAGTCACATTGGTGGCAGGGAGAGGCAGCCAGCATTAAAGGAAGAGACAGAAAGACTCTAGAGCTGACATGAGAGGCAAAGGCTCAGTTGCCTGGGACCATTTATCTCTGCAATCCCAGAAGTCATTATTGCAAAATAAACATTAGTTAGTGCTCTATAATTTATCACTGCTATTTAAGGATAGAGGAAAGTATGTGTGGAAATTATAGGAAGCTTAATAAAAAGTTATGCTTTTTCAAGAAATAGTCTCTTGTTATCTGGGAGAACATTTTAGGTCATGGAGCTCCTTGGCCTATGATATTAGAAAATCTTGACTATTATGCTCAGCTACTGTACAGGCTATTTGGAGCTTTTGTTGATGTTCTCATCATTTTCTTACTGGAAATATAATTAAATAACAGATAGGAAAACTCCACATTAAAGCAGAGAAGAAATGAACCTGCCTTAGGGACACAAGTCTGTAATTCTAACTGTTTGGGAGGTGGGCACAATAGAACTGAATTATCTTGCCCAGCCTAGATGATACAGTGAAATTAAGGGCCCTGTCTCAAAATGAAAAGTAAAAAGGATATGGCTCAGTGTTAGTGCTTACCTAGCATGTATAAAGGATCCAAGTTTATCTCACAATATCACACACACACACACACACACACACACACACACACGCTTATACATATATATGTGTGTGTTTGCATGCACACATATCAAAGAACCTGGAGGTGGCTGATGTGAATAGGAGTGTTTCTCAGATGGTTCCATGTGGTCTGTCTGGGGCAGAAGGTAGGGAAGTAATACTTTCTGTAGAGTGTACTGTAGTGGGATTATGCTGTTGCATTGTAAATAATTGTCCTGCCTACTGGTTTAATAAAAATGCTGATTGGCTGAAGGCAGACAGGAAGTGCAGGTGGGACTCCCAGACTAAGAAAACTCTGGGAACAGGAAAAACGGAGCAGAGATGCCAGGAGATGCAGAGGAAAGAAGCTGAAATGCTGCTGAGAAAAGGTACCAAGCCGTATGGCTGAACAAGAATCATGGGTTGAGTTAAGATGAAAGAGTTAGCAAATTATATGTCTGGGCCCAAGGTCAATCAGCGTAAAATTTATGTAAGCATTTGTGTGTCTCTGTGGGACTGCAGGACTGTGGGTCTGTGGGACAGTGGGTCAGAATCTCAGGGCTAGGCCAGAAAGGCCAGGCCAGAAATCAAATACTGCAACAGTGTACATATTTGGGAGGATGCTATTTGATGACAAAGCATGGGATTCAGATCAAGAGAAATCTTCATTAAGAAATTTGTTCATCAAAAAAAAAAAGAAAGAAAGAAAAGAAAGAAATCTGTTCATCTATGCATTAGTTGTGTAACCTTGGATAATGTATTATCCAGAGAACCTTTCTGATAAAGTTCTGAGGTTTAACCGAAATTGTATGAAGGGCCTAAAACATAGTCAACAGAGGTGAGGTGATCATCTCTTCAGGTTTTCCAGGGTCATCTTCTTCCATTTGTTGTTGTTGTTGTTGTTGTTGTGTGTATTTTAACTCCTAACAACTCTCCTTTTTAGTATCTCATTTACTCTTTGACCTTCTCCACATCTGGTGAGCAGGTAGGTAGAAGGACATGGTGTAAGAATATGTCACAAATTTCAGCTAGATATTTGACCACTTATGCTTAGGTGAACTACCAGGGACAAAGCACTGTTTCTATAAATAAATGTGCTTTGGATGTGTCTGATTTCATCTGGATTCCTGTAATAAAAATATCATAGTCTAGGTGGCTTAAACATGTATTCTTCAGGATTTAGAACTGTGGATCTCAAGATGATGGCATTGGTAGAATTGGTCTTGAGTGACAGCCTGCTTCCTATTCCCTGGATCCTTACATGTTCAAACATATAAACTATCATTCCAGAGTTTTCTTAGTAAGGAATGTCATTCAAGCCCTCATGACCTAACCACATTTCAAACAGTTCACCTCCAAACACTAGGATGACATTGGGGGTTATGTTTCAGTATATAGATGTTGGGGCTATGGAACATTGATTCTGTAGTGGCTTGGAAATAGAACAGTGAAGTAAATCCCTTTGTACTCCACTCCTTTTACTATGACCAAAATATCTATTAGGTGAGGGTCCATGTTAAGCAAGATGTACTTATTGGGTTGCACTCTCTTATCGAATACATCACCTATCATCACCTGGGGGCAGAGGCCTAAAGTTCTCAATTGTAGCTGACCTGTATGCCCCAATCAAGCTCTACTGAGAACGGATGGGTGTGAGGTTTGGAGTAGGGGACATCTGAGTTGGTGTACTAAAGAAATATCAAATACTAGTCTCCTCTGAACCACATGGCTACATGGAAGGAAGCAGTCCATTCCTTATGCTCAAGACTAACACTCCTCAGTTGCTTGAAGACAATGAAGATGCCTCTGTCTTCCAAGACAGTGTAGATTCCCCTGAGACTTAATTGTTCATTCCTTCTTGGGCATCAGCCTAGGAACAAGGCATATGGTGGTATTTAAAAAGTTGCTTCTAAAAGTGCTAGGTCTGCTATAGAGGAAAAGAATGTTATCCCAAGGATCTGCAAGATTTACCCACCATGTACCACTCTGGGACCAGGTGAGTGGATAGAGGGCTGGTTATAAATGTGCTAGGTCAATAGGTAGACAACATACAAGGAGTTATGGGTTGTAGGGATTGTTTTGTTTTGCTATAGAAGCTTGCTCTAGTTCAGGATTTAACCACATAATAAAGACTGGAAGATTAAACTAACATGCTGCTAGGGTGACTCTTAGGTGTTGGCAGAAGTGAAGGCCAAGGTTTAAGAAAGCAGAAGCCCTAGGCAGTGAAAGAATGAATCAAAAGACTTATAAAAGTGGAAATGCTGAAGTGGTTCTACCATACCATCCACTTATGATCTAAGAAGGGAGTATCCCAGGATGCTATTTTATTTACCAAAATGCTATCCTAATTACTAAGTGCCAAAGGGCACTAAGAGTTGGAGGTTTTCTGCAGGTTAGGAATAATGACATAGAATGTTGCTATAGGAATTCACTTTCTTATATTGGCATGACTGGAAAGATTCATAAATAGGACAGGAAAGATGTCAGTTAATAATCAGAAGCAAAGAAGGCACAGCAATCATGAGGAACATGGTGAGAAGTCATAGAGACCTATTATTAATTACTATAACATGGTCCCTAGGGGCAAGATAGCAAGCTGAATGTCCTGTGATGGTATTAAGAATCTGCACAAACAAAAGATTATTTGGAAGACTGAGACCAGTATCCTGATAAGTTATGATTCTCTGCCTAGTTTCTAGACCTGAGCCAGGTTTTGGACCCGAGATACATCAACTGAAAGAGAGATCAAACCTCTAGAGGAAAAGACCCTGAGATACCATAGCAAATGTGGTGTAAATAGTAAATTTCTTCAATGCTTTCTCAAAGACACAATGACAGTGTACTTGGATCTCCTTATTTCAAAGAACATGGCCTACTCAGAATTGTCAGTGATTTTTAGAGACAGGATCTGAGTTGACAATGATACCTGGGAGATGAACAGATCGATGTAGTCTTTCTGGCTAAGTTTTATCCACTGGGGGCTCCCTGGGATCTCAGGCACTTCTCCCACTGTGTTCCTTGAGGAATAATTGAAATAGAATTGATAGTTAGCAGGATTATAATTTTGACTCCTTATCTTGAATGATCAAGTGGCCTCTGACTTGTCCTTTACCTTCTGTTCCAAATAGTAAATAAAAACCTATATTGTATTGTGATTGGGGAATAAATAGAAGAAGTCAGTGCCATTAAAAAAACCCTAAACCAAAAAGGGTTTTTTTTTCATCATTTCCCCTTTAGTTCATCAATCTGGTCCCCACAAAAACCATATGGATTCTGGAGAATGACAGTGAACTACCATAGACTCAAGTAAGTAGGAGCCCTGCTCTTCTAGATGTGGTCTTTGCTAGACAGATCACACAGTCTAGGGGATGGAGTGTATGGTCATCAGTCTGCTGAGCACATTTTTTTTTTCATAGTGATAAAGGAGAAGGATCAAAACCTCTGTTCACCTGAGATTATGACAGTACATTTGTGACTTGGCCTAGGGCCACCTGAACTGTTCTACTGTGTATCAAAGGCCAAGAGACTTGGAACATCTGGCTATCCCAATAGAATAGCTTATTAGTCATTGTATTGATGCCATTTTGATAGTCATATTGCCCATTAGAGAGAAGCAGTGGTTGTATCATAGGAATTCATAAGACAAATGAGCTGTAAACAGTGGGAGATAACCCTACTGATACTTAAGAACTTATATGAGTAAAGGTTTTTGGGATTCAGTGATCCAGAGCATGCTGACACATCTCTATCCTAAGGAAAACCTTCTTGCACATTTCATCCTGTACCACTTATAAGTAAGTACAACACATAGTAGGTCCCTTGAGTTCTTGAGGGAGTTTTCAAACTTGGGATTATAGCTCTGACCCATTTAGCTCTTGACTTGAATGGCTATTAGTATTCAGTGAAGACCAGAACAGCACATGGTTGTTCAGAAATTCAGAGGTACCAGCAGAACCCTATCTTCCTGGATCACAAGACCAGATGGACTCCATAATGTTAGAATATTAGTTCTGTAGAAGACAGAGGAGTGGGTGTGAAGTGTGACCTTGATTTTGCATTTGAACCGAGTTAGTCCTTTGTGGGAGGAACACTTGATGAGATGTTCATGCTAGCAGAATCACCCACTCCCCATATTAGCACAGTGGCAGTGATGGAGATTGTATCTCCCCCAAAGCACTTGCTGCCTCTCACCCATGATGAAAGAGGATTCCAATACCAAACTCCCTTGTCTCTCCAAGAACTATTGAGTGTGAAGTAGATTGCATTATTCTTCCTCTTCCCTAAAATGGGCAATGGCTCATATTTACTGCCATTGATAGATGTTCTGGCTATGAGTTTAGTCATTTTGCATGTAAGATCTCATCCTATACCACTCTCTGAAGACTAGATGAGCATGATATTCTATGTAACCCTGTCCTAGGCCAGGTTGTCCAATTTATGCAAAGAAGAGGATAGCAATGTTCCAGAGACCATGACGTCTATTGGTCCTATCATATACAGTTGTTGGATTGATGGAATTTGTGGCCTTTACAGCCATAGCTGAGGTACCACTGTGAAGATAAGATATTCTTCTGGGATGCAGCATCATCTGAAGGTAGTGATTGCTGTGGCTCATGTCTGCAACAGGCAGAATGGATTGTTTAATAGGTGCTACTCTGCTTACCATCACTTGCTGTTACCATCTGGGAGAATTTCTTATCAGCCTTATGCATTGCTAAAGGCTGCATGAGGTTGAAGGTTTCTGCTCAGAGCAGAGAGCTTCAATCGGGGAACAGGTAGACATCCCCCTTAGCTTTGGCTGCTTTGGGTTCCCTATACCAAACAATGAGAAAGCTGGAACAGAAGTTGACAGTATTTCAGGTGTCACCGAATCAGGTCATCAGCACAAATAAGGCAACTAACACACAGTAGGGGACAGAGAAGAAAGAGATTTTTGCTAAGATGTCTCTAGGAAGATACCAATTGTTGATGCTAAATAGACAAGCATAACACTCACAGCCTGCAATGGGCAGGCATGTTAACCTGGTCAAAGAGGAGGATCTGGGCTATCCAGCCAGGCCACTTAGACCAATAAAAGGGCAACAGAGGGCAAGAAGAATCTTGAGTTGGCAGAAGAGTAGGTGGTGACAAGTTTCAGAAGTAGCCCCAAGGCCAGCTGTCACAGAGGGAGCTATTGCTCCTCTTGAAATGAGACCAGCCAGAACAAGGATGTTTGGCTCATGGCAGACAAATAAATTCTAGTGGCACACCTATGGTCCATAATGACCACTGTGAACCTTCCTGGGCCCCTTTGGAACCTATAGCCCTGATCATATGGGAGTATAGAGAAGTGTTTACTTAGGGTAGTGGTTCTCAACTTATGGGTTAAGACCCCCAAATGACCTTTTCACTGGGATTACCAAACACCATTAGAAAACAGATATTTACATCACAATTCATAACAGTAGCAAAATTACAATTATGAAGTAGCAAAAGTAATTTTATGGTGGGGGGTACAGCAAAATGAGGATCTGTATTAAATGGTGGCAGCATCAGGAAGGTTGAGAACCACTGATCAAGGGACTTGGTTTCTCGAGAAACTTAGTGCTTAATTCACATGGTTATGACTGCCACAAGAGCAGGTGTCTACAACATCACCATGCTTTTCTCACTATTTTCTCTCTGGAGCCTGAGATAAATATGATATACGTAAGGAGCCAATAGGTCTTTCTGCCTTCTAATCAGAGAGGGGATAGGAGTCATGAAGACCTCCTCTCATTCTTGGTCATCATTTGATGGTGGACTATCTGTATAACCTTTCTGCCCTACAGGGTCAGCACATAACAGGTTTGCTAGCACAATGTTTGTAAAGGTAGAAGGTTTGAGACCTTAGTTAATCCTTGTTAACCCTGAAGTTTCAGATACAGTCTTTGTCTTAGGTTTCTACTGCTGTGATAAAACACCATGGCCAAAAGAAACTTGGGGAAGAAAGGGTTTATTTTGGCTTACAGATCTCAGGGCAGACTCCACACTGAGGGACAAGAGCTGAAGAAGGCTGAGGAAGAACACTGCTCACTTATTTGCTCCTCATGTCTTCCTCAACCTGCTTTCTTATACAGCTCATGCCCATGGGTGGTACTGACCACAACCGGGCTGTGCATCCATCCATTCATTAATCAAAAATACCCCCGAGGCTTGTCCACAGGCCAGTCTGGTAGGAACATTCTTTCAGTTGAGATTCTCTCTTCTCAAATAACTCTAGCTTGTGTCAAATTGGCAAAGAGCTAGCCAGCAAGTCTTCAGTTTATCCTACCTAGATGCATGCATATATGAACATGTGCATGCATATACGTATTAATTCTGAAGGCTTATTCTCAAGATCTCCTTCTAAATCCTTTTTGAAGATTGAGGCCCAAGGAAATGAATTCTTGTCTAGCCATTTCCTCATTTCTCTGCTTTCAGAGGATCAACTCCACTGAGCAGAGCTATTGGATCCTGTTCCTCCATGTCCTCTGCCCTGGGCCCCCACCTCTCTGGCTGGCACATCATCAGACAGACTTCTTCCCTCAAAGTCACAAAACTTGTCTTAAATTGGATTTGCTGGTGGCTTTGTGTTCTCCATGTCCCCCCTCTTTTGTTGGTGATTTATCATTTTAATCAGCTCTAGTCAATCATTCTCTTTCTGTCTTGCTCACCATAAACACAACCCCTTGCCAAAAAAATTATGACTGTATTAAATGATTTTATTACAGTAAACTGCAGATTGTACAGTGTAAACACAGGTGCCGCTCAAACTGCACACCCTTCAGCTCTGTCCAGACTAGCTTAGTGGGGTGGAGGAGGGGAAGGGAGCACCACAGTGTGTGGGGGGGAGCAACCTGAAGGTGTTAGGGATCAGGAGGTCATGGTGTTCAACCCTTAGCCTCTGAGATAAGGGCACAGAGCCTCTGGTGATGAGTCTATCAGTTTCAGGTCACACATATATCTAGCGACAGGGCCAGAGTCACCCCGGAGTCACGTGGTTCCCCTCTCCCCTGGTTGGGGGTGAATATGATATAGATGAAGAGCAGATAGGTCTTCTTGCCTTGTGACCAGGGGATGGAAGTCGTGAAGGCCTTTTATTCTATGAGACGTTGTTCTGAGGACAGGAATGGGGGACTCCAAGGGAAGGGTTTCCTGGGGCGTGATGACATTAAGGAAGCCGCAAAGACCAGTGCCCAATGACAGAGAGTGGTAGAATGTCCTGGAAGGTCCAAGTTTTGCTTGAAGGCTTTGAGGCCTATACTTCCGAAACATCTTTCCCAGTTGCTGATGGAACCATGGACTTTGATTCCTGTGATCTAGTTACAAAGAAGAAACATTTTGGGGTGGGGGTAATTTCTCCAGGAGACTAACTCTGAATATGCTTTTTCACTGAGCACACGAAAGGCATTTTTAAAGTAGATGGTTTATATGTGGAAGGGACTTGATGAGAAGTGAATTCTGTTTGAGCGTGTCACTCACTTTTCCTCAATGTGACAGAACACCCGGAGAGAGAACGTACGTCAGGACAAGGATCTGTTTTCCAGTTTTAGAGCTTCAGTCCATGGCTGTTAGCTCCTGTGCTTTTAGGCTGTGGTGAGCTACAGCATCGTGGGGGATTATGTGGTAGGACATGGCCACTTGTTTAGTGGTGTCTGGGAAATAGCCCTGAGACCCAGAAGAAGATACACCTTTCAAAGGCATACCCCTGGTGACCTACTTCCTCCAGAAAGTTCTACAGCCTACAATCTGTTCAGCTACAGACTCAGAAGTGTGTTGTCCTTTGTGACATAGCACCCTCTCAATCAAATCACCTTTTAAGGTGTCTTTACTTCTGAACACTACTGCACAAAGGACCAAGCCTTCAAGACAGAAGTCTTTGAGGGGAATTTCATATCCAAACTACAAATAACAGTAGGTATTTGCCATTGATAGCACCTACCCACTTCTCAGCCCTTTAGGAAACAACACACACACACACACACCACACTGCACCCCCCCAACACACACAGAGCATGCACATAGAGGCAATTGTTTTTCTTTTTTTGATGCATTTGACCCCTATAGTTAGCAGATTCAGTATTCAAAACTAGCTCCAAAGGTTACGCTTGCTTTCTCAAATTTTAATTTCTCCTTCATTTGGCTAAGTTTGAGCTGCATAGAGAAGCTGTTTCTGCTGAGCTGGGGCTGCGTGAGAGAGGCAGGAACACAGACCCATCTGTTGAAGATTGGAACATAAATAGCCCCCTTTAAAAATAAATCTCCACTTTTAACTCTGCAGATAAAAATATCCGAATAAAGGACAGTCCTTAATCTCTACCTTCTCCTCTGCTTGGTCGAGCATTTCTAAGTGGAGTCTCCTCCTCTTCTCTTTTTACAGGTTTCATTTTGGCTTTGATTCTAGTGACTTCACTGACAGATTACTTCATTTTAACTATATGGCTTTCCTGTCTAGTGGGAGGCATATTTCTAAGTATCATATTTATCAAAAGAGCCGTGCAAAACAAGGGCCAGAATTACTCTTTTGATGGTTCCCTCTCTAACTACAACTACAATAAATTTTGTGAGAAAGAATGCTCGACTGGGGACCTTTTATGTTAAAGCTGAGAACCAGGGTTCAGGCACTGTCACTTTTAAACCTTCACCATCTAGGCTGTTTTCCCTTTCTTGTCCCCTGCCTGGGAAGAAATCTCACATCTGGTCTCACTTGCAAGGCTGGTCTTGGGCTCCCAGGGGCTCTATATTTCCCCCCTTATAACTTTAAATCAAAAGAGCATTTCAGTAAATCACAGGGACACTTATTTATTGGACATAGTTTGGGTCTCTTAAAGCATGGAGAATAAATTTAATGGAGCGTTCCGAGCATTCTCCAATCTTCTGAGGGATTACTTGGGGGAATTTGTCAACTGTACCAGGCCCAGCAGCCTGATCCAGAGAGATGGGGAGGAAATGATGGGAGAATCTTCTCAGAGGACCCAGGTGGATTCTAAATCACCCCGAGGAAGATTAATATAAGGGGCCAGTTGCCAGCAAAGTTGATGGGCAGCATTGCCGTTTATTTAATAAACTATCATTTCAGCTGGAGGACGACTTTAATCTGAATTACACTTTGTTCTTGTCATCCACTCTTGCCAAGTAATTTATGGAATACCATAGCATGTTCTTAACCTCACACAGCAGAGGAAGGAGGAGAAAATGGAGTCCGGGCTAAGAACAAAGAAAGATCGCAAAAGGAAAAGTAAGAAAGAGGTAGTTTAGGAGGCTCTGAAAACCTGGGGTGAATGGGAGAGCAAGGTGGACAGACGGGGAGCCTGGATGGCTGAGGATGGGCAGCTGGAGACAGAGATGGATGCAGAGTCAAAGAGGATGGATAAAGTGGGTTTGTGGAGAGAGGGACCGTGTAGATGCCATCTAGTTAAATAGGAGGCTTTAATTCTTGGGGCATTTGAGAAAAGAAGAGTAACAGATCTGGTTTTCCTTCCATTAGATCAGGATGAGTTCTGTAGGCTTGAAGAACTTAGGGTTCTATGTGGTAGTAGGAGTATTTCTACAGGGGAGAGAGGTGCAATGTGGACCACTGGTGGAGTTGCAGGGTGGGGTGGGGGTCAAGGACACAGAGATCTTTATGTTTACAAAGGGCTTTGTTGTTTCGGGAAGCATAGCAGCAGTGACTTTTTTTTTTGGAGGGGAGGATAATTAACTGTAACAGCTGCTATACCCACACCTGAGACCACTGTAGGTCTGTAGATCCTGATGTGTTTTTCTCCTAGTCTTGGTTAAGGAAGCAAGAAGGCATTCTTGCCAATGGAAACAATTAGTAAGGTAGCCACTGTGTAAACAGAAGCACAGAGGGGTGAAGCTACACAAGCCATAGCTGGTCAGGGCACCAGGGGGTGCTTCTTCATCCATCAGATCCCATAGGTTTGGCTCCAGGAGAAAAATTGCTCTACACATCATTTCTTAGAGCATCTTTGGCACCGTGGGAAGAAGGTTCTGATCTTTGTGCCTGTTTTACATTCCAGTCCAGACCTCAGGACAGCATCTCCTCCATTGTTTCTTCATTCCACCCCCGCAACCCCTGCCCTGACAACATCAAGGATGTGTGTGTGTGGTAGGAATGGGGTAAGCTCTGGGAGTTCTGTGGATGCAGAAATGGCATCTTCTGCTGAGGGCAGTCAGGAGGACTAGACAGCTGGCCCAAGAAGAACTCTGCTGTTTTAACTAAAGTCAAAGCAGAGTACAACTGGGCCTCTGTTTGCCCCTAGACTCTCATGAAGGTGAGCATAGGCATGGATAGGGAAGAGATCGTAAGAAGAGGGCTTCACGGGCCAGCATGTACTGAAACTCTGCCCTACCAGTGACTTCTCCCTGGCTTTGCTATTCTTCCTATGCTTATGAACCTTATAAATTAGCTCCATCCTGGACCCCTGCCCTGTCTCCTCCTAGTCCTGTGGCTCCCTTGCAGTGTCATGGGCACACTGGAGTCAAGCTACTGTTTTTTTTTTTTGTTTGTTTGTTTTGTTTTTTAAAACTTATTCATTTGATCCTGCATACACTTCAAAACTGGGACCCAGGCTTATATTTTCTTAAGAGCATCCTCTGGCCACTCCGTTCTCACTGGCCAGCTGTGGTCCTCAGCACACTTGTTCCCTATTTCTTGTTTTGGTTCCTTTCTTCTCCATCTGTCTGATTTCCTTATTGGTGAGTGAGAGTCTTAGGTGGATGAGCCCCAAGCTCTTTGCTATTCCCAGATGGATCCTATGTCTATTTGCTTTACCACCTCAGCTTGACCACCTCTGTTGTTCCTCCAGAGCAGGAACAACATCTTTCCCTTATATGGAATCCAACAATATTCTCGCACAGGACCAGGCCCTGACTGAGTCTTCTATAAGTGACTTGGTTTACCTGATTTCTAGATGTTCTTTCCTCAAAGAAGAGGAGGAGGAGGAGGAAGAGGAGGAGGCTTGGATGTCCTGGAAGTCTGCTTTGCACTAGGCCTCCAGTAGAACTGTTCTGCAGTGAGCCCATATGGGGTGCGGGTGGAGAGCTGTGATGTTTCTGCTTTCAGAGTGTTTAGTTTCAGATAATTTGTTCAGGGGAATGTTCTTCAGTAAAGGGGGACAGGGTGCCCTTATTAAATAATCAGGGCTTTCCCCTGTAGCAAATGCATTTTGCAGCACATTAGATATAAGTGTCCTGGTGGTACAGGCCCATAATCCCAGCCAGTCAAAAGACTGAAGCAGCAGGAAGATCTTAAGTTTAAGTCTTGTGTGGGCCTACAAGGCAAGTTCAAAGCCAGCCAAGAGAACTTAGTAAGACCAAAGTAACAAAGGAAAGGGGGGAAGGTACGGCTTAGTGGTAGAGTACCACATGGGACTGTGGATTCAATCTTCAAAACTGTCAGGAAAAAAAGACAGCCTTTCTGATTAATCTCTGAATCCCCACCCACAAGACTGGGGCAGGTCTCTTGATTTGTGAATCTTTTTGCTCATCTATTTTTCAATGATCTCAATATATGCCCTGTCTATCTCAGATGATTGTTTTGGAGATAAAAAGATAGGTAAATATGTGACAATGCTCTCTAAATTGTGACATTAATAGCGAGTCATGCCAAGAAACATCTTAGCCTAGGAGGTCAAAAGTAAAATATAAAAATACAAACATTCAGAGTTCCTTTGTTCCTTTCTCACCACCGAACAAAGAAGCAATTTTTCCCCCTTTCTGGAAAATACTGTATCAAAATCGGTCCCATTCGCCTTCCTCCTAAAACATGGAAAAGAAAAAGTCGAGTGTGGAAGAACATTCTGGTATATTCTGAAAGTTGACTCTGGGAGGAGAGAAAACAGGAACAAACAAAAGCTGTCACTCACTGGCAAGCTGCTTCCCCTGGGGAATAATTTTTGTAAAGGGAAATGAAATTGTTGCTGCTGCATTGAGTTGGGTGCAGACAGTGTGGTGAGTGGGTGCCTCTGGGCCAGGCCTCCCCACCCAATCTTGGGTTTTACTATCTTTTAAGAAGAGTTGGCCTGTTGTCTCCCAAGTGGAGACTGTCTCCCCATCCTTGGGTGTTCCTGTGATTTTTTTTTTTTTTAACAAACAGACACATCCAGGGGTGTCACAGTCTGTGTTCAGCTCTCTTAGAGCTGTGTCTACCTCTGGCTGGCTGCCACACTCCGGACTCGTCGTCATCCAGGCTCCTATTTTCTCTTCCTACTCATCCATCACTCTCACGCTGCCTTGTCAACTTTCACCCCGTGATTCAGAAGTTAGAAGGACCCTGGAAGCTGGTAACTGAGACTCCAGCCTTCTAGAGAGCTGTTTGTGTGCAAACAGACAAAGGCCTTCCCCTCCCCGTGGGCACCATCCTGACTTTCCAAGATGATGACGGACTTTTTCCCTCTTCTGCTTGATATTTTTGCCAAAGCAAGAAAAATCCTTGTTGAAGTCTAGCAGGAAATCCAATAAAAATTCTTCAAAAGATGGGCTTGACATTGAAAAACAGCAAAATTATAAAATAGGCCTTAGAAAAGAGAGAGGAGAGTTATTATATCTGGCACCGAGCAAAAGCCCTGAGACCCCGTCCAAATGAGCCATCGCAGATTGAAAATGTTTAGCTTCCCGTTGATTAAATATGGAGAAGGACCCAGGGCCTGCCAAGCCTCGGGGATCCAAAGTTTGTTTTCAGTCAGAATGTGTTTTCAGTCAATGGAAAAAATGGTCGGCCTGTGCCGGGCTATGTAACCGAGAAGCCCCAGGTTTGCAATGAGTAATGGCTGTGAAGCAGAAAACCATGAGGGTTGTTAATCATCCCTCTCAGGGCCCTGTAATTTCACTCAGCGACTCAGTAGGCTTGGACCACGCTCCCACCCCCTCTCATTCACCACCCCCCAGCTCATTTTGCTCAGGAGAGAGGACAGGAGCTCTTGTAGTGTTGGGCCCATGCTCCAGTACTTCTTCCTTACCCCTCTGCCCACAATGCCCCTTCAGCAAGCTGCTGCTCTGAGCATCAGTACAGATGTGTGCACATCTGTGGGGCTCTTTTAGGGGAACTTGCCTTGTCCCATGAGGGCTCTGGAAGCACCCCCTCATCCCCTTTGCCTTTCCAAGGCCAGCTGTCTTAGGCACTCTCCAGTGGGGTTGTCTTAGGCCTGCTGCGAAGTATTTTCTTCCCCCCACTCCTTTCCAGGCAGAGTCTTGGTCTGTAGCCCAGGCTGGACCTAAAACTGGTGGATATGCACCATCCTGAAGCCTGTGGTTTATAATTTTCATTTCTCCCGGGCTCTTACTGACTCTACCCCATCCATCCGCTTCCAATGAAGAGGATGCGCGCTCTAGTTACTGATGATGTCAAAGCCCTTCGCAAAGGGGGAGAGAAGAAGGTAGAGAGGGGGATATGGGAGATAGGGAAGGGGGGCGAGGCACAGAGGGAGGGAGGAAGAGAAAGAGAGGAAGAAAGAGAGACAGAGAGAATACGGGGAGGGAGGACATGAATCGGACTCTTGGAGATGGCTGTGTGCGCACGCGCAGTGGGGGGCGGGGGGGGGACGGGGACAGGACAGAGACCTGGTTGATTTTCTGGTAAGCCAAACTGCCTTTCCTATTATGGCCACACACACACTATTTTCTGCTTTCTTGAAGGCCCTCTCCTTCTTTTCCAGGACCCTTTGCCCAGCAGAAACAGCTAAGCAGCAAGACGGTGCTGGTGCAATTCTCTTTCTTCTCTTATCTGTTCCCAGGCATGGGTTCTGGAACCTTCATGGTCATTCTGGGTGACCATCAGCTTCAGGCCCCTGTATGATCACCTCTCCAGACAACAGTCACTCATGGGTCACATTTCATTGAACTCTGTTTAAAATGGCGGCAAGGGGCCCAACAGGACAGTCATCTTTAGACTGTTGTGTATTTCAAATGGTAGTTCAGTCTCTAGCTATGGAAACTCAGTAATTTCAGAAGCACCAGCATTTGGTTAAAAGAAGTGACTTCAACCAGGTCTTTTTGTCTTTTTGACTTGGCAAATAAACTGAAGTAAATTAGTAAAAATACATGGCTTTAAATTGATGGCGTGAGAACGCTTGGTGGTTTAGTAGAGATGGATTCTTTTGCAAGGAGAGTAAGCCAGTCAGCAAATACCCTTGAGTGACCAATGGCATTCAGAATGGTAAAGGACACAGCTTCAGGGGATGGCTGACCCCAAAGAGTCAGCTAGAGAAGCTCTGGGCTGGCCCAGAGCTGAGTAAAAAGCTGTAGGTATGGTGGATGATGGAGGGGAGGGTGATGCTTGGTCTCTAGTCATCATGGGGTAAGTGTGACTATAAGGAGATAGAGTCAGATTGGTCCTGCGTATGACCCACTGCTTTCAAAGGGTTTTCCTCTATGAAGCTATCAAGTATTGGCTAGTTGCAATAGAATGGTATTGGGCCAAGAGCTTTATACATCACCCAATGTATAAACTCAATCCTCTCAATAATTTTCAGGAATGTTTCTTATGTCCCTTCATTACCATAGGAATCTGAGAAGAGCTTGTAAATGGTAGAATCTGGATTTGAACCCAGATCTGTCTAGTTTCATGTTCTGAACCACACACTCAAACTGAATTTGGTGAGCATATTACAGTCAGTTATTCTATGACCCAGACATTTGGAGAGGTTCCAGAAGGGTACATATCAAAGATTCTACTTGGCCACATGAGAAAAACAAGCAGCCCATGAAACAGGCATCAGCATTTCAAATAGCTAGTGGAAGCCTGGTGGGGAGCAGCAGGACCTAGTTTGGGGGGAGGGGTCAGTGGCAGGTCACTGTCACCATCAATCACTCCCAAGCCTTTTGTCTGCAAAGGAGGGTCTGAGCTTGGCACCAAGCAGAGCAGGTAAATCAACAGTTAAAGGATTCACTGGCCATGAGAGGTGAGTAGTGGAAAGGAGCTCTTGGTTTGGGAGCAACCTCTTTTGGGGAAGGATTGTGCCATTTCTCAGTCCTGTCCCCATGTCTGAAGATAGTGCTGTAGGCCTCAATCTGGCTCATCCCAATACTGAGTTGCTCACGACCCTGAGTTCTTATGCATTTCTCCATTGCTTTTTTGAATATACCGTTCACCACAACACTACAGTTGTAGAAGGTACTAAGAAATAAATACACTGTTATACATAATTCAGAGAGACTCAAAGTCCAATGGGAAAGAATATATTCATGAGGGATAGCACATGTGCACACACACACACACTTCTACCCTGTGTTGTGTTAGTGATTTCATGGATGTACAGAGGCTATGCTACCAATGGCTGTCCAGGGAAGAAGTTCAGGTCATGTCCGACAATACAATGAGTAGCTTGCTGAATCTCTGTAGCCAGAGACTGGTGGGGCCAGAATTCTGTCTCTTGAAGCTGCCAGTCTCCACCACCACAGGGCACACACTACAGTGTATAACTTCTGTGGAAGAGGTAAAGTGGAGGATGGATTCATGAGTGGAATAAAAACCTGAAGTGAGCAGGCAGGACCCAGGCACATGGCAAAAGAGGAAGGCAGAACCAAGCCAAGCTGGAGGTGTATGGGGAGAAAGCTTTGGGGACAGTGGAAAGTGCAGACAATTTGTGTGTGTAGCGGGTAAGGACTCTGAGGTGGGCCTGGGTCCATACAAATCCTGGTACCTGCTAAGGACAGAGCAAGTGAGCATTGTTAGGGGAGATGGTCCTCAGCGAGGCCTGGAATGCCAGGAGGAGATTTGGTCTATTCCTTATGAGGAGGTGGGGTGCGTTGGGCTCTGGGCTGGAACTGGCACAGTGTAAGGATCAAAGTGCCAAGAGACCTGCCCTGCAGGCCTGGTTCTGCCGGAGGCATCTAGGCCAAGGTCATCAAGCCAAGTCATGTCTTGGACTCCAGCGACCTTGCTCTTTAAATA
Source organism: Sigmodon hispidus (assembly GCA_004025045.1). NCBI lineage: Eukaryota > Metazoa > Chordata > Mammalia > Rodentia > Cricetidae > Sigmodon > Sigmodon hispidus. Next base: position 271,931 of record PVIH01000516.1, read on the forward strand.
AAGGGATTAGGCCCGATAATCTCCTGACTATAAAGAGCAGAAGAATGGGGTGGGGTGGGGTAACCAAGTATGGGGTGGTGGAGTGTGTGTGGAAGAACCCAAAAACAATGGGCACTTGGAGTTAGGGTGGAGAACAGGAAGAGAACTTAGAAAACAAAACAGCAACCAAGAACCTTCTTTTACTTTGTTTTGCAATGTGGAAACTGAAGCACAGGAAGGCTAGATGCTTCCTAAGTCAGGTAGCTAGCTGCTCATTGGTAGGACTAAAATCACCAAGCAGGCCTTTGGACTGCTAAACTCACCTAGGCTTGATCCCCTCACACAGGAGTTATTGGGGGAGGTTTAGCAAGGCGGAAGAGGACTGAGTAAGGACCAGAAACTCTGTCTGTCACCAGGCTTCATTTCTCCAGCACTGACTGAGTAATGGTCCCCAAAGGTGTGTAGCTTGCTCTGTAGTCATAGCTCAGAGCTACTGCCTCTGCATTCAGTCTTTGCCCTGCCAGGCCCTGCTTCTATGGGGATACTGCTGAACATTCCTCTATAAAATGGTAGGGCAGACGCTGTTCCTGCCTGAGAACTGAGGCCCTAACATCCTAGACGCCATCTGCAGAGGAAACAGGAGCCTGAGTGGGGACCGAAGCTCGTGTCCCATGCAGTGGCAGATCCTCTGGGCATGTGCTTCTCTGTTGCTTTTGTAGGCCCAGAGCCTTCCTCCTTACATTTCCTGTGACTGGCATGAGGAGTTGGCCAGCAGCTTGGGTTGGGTGGAGGTGGCCTGGCTGAGTGGTGACACTTCTGTGAACCTTACTCCCTCTGGGTTCTGTTTAGCATGCTATTCCAAGGGAGGCTGGTAAAAGTTAACCGGCCTCCTGCCTTTAGGAGGACATGGGGTCAGGGAGAGGTCATTGAAACCTGCTGGATGGATAGTCTAGGGATCTGTCTTCACCCACTTCTTCTGTGGTGAGAGCTAGAGCTCATTTTTCCGGGCTCCTTTCTCTTCCTTGGCCCCCTTTCTGTGGGTTACATCTAGGAATGGGAAGGTGTATATAGCAGGAGTAAGTGGGCAGACTCTGGATGGATGACAGGCCTTGGAATTTGGGGGCCCGGCCAGGTGTGACCCCAGTCTCTGACCCCCAGTGACCCGAGAGTAAGGAGATGAGGGATGGGGGCTGGGAGGAGGCCACTGGCTAACATTTACCAGGACCTTTGAAGCTGTAAATGCTTCCCCAGCCCCTGCTGGGATCGATGGGGTCAGAGTTGACAGGCATGGTTGCCTGGCTCTCCAAGTGGGCTGGAAATCTTGTGGGCAGATGAAGTAAGGACCCATGTGATGGGACATTCCCCAGAGATGGGAGGCTCATGGGAAATGCTATTTCTGGTGTTTGCTTGGATCAGGCCCAGAGACTTGGAGGCCTTGGGAGAGGCTGATAGAAGTTGTTTTTGTCAAATGCTCACTTGTCTCTTGGGTAGGTTTCCCAGGTTGTGTTTGCTCACACTAAGATTGACTGCGGGAAGCTGTAGGAGGGCTTGCTTCTTCGCCTACCTCTGTCTGGGTTGTAGTTTTTAGTTGGCCTGTCCTGGGTTGCCTGAGGTCTCTAGACCCATTCAATATTCTTGCCTGGGATCCCTCCTGTCTTTCTTCTTCCGTACCCCTCCTTGCCCTTCTCAGCACAAACTCCCGATTGCCCTGTTAACGGCACCTCTTGCAAGAAGCCTTCTTGGAATGAAGTCTGCTTTAGCATAGTCATTAACTTACTCTCTCAGCTAATATTGATAACTGTGGGGCAGTACCTGTTCCTCTGGGAATATGTCACTGCATAGAAGGGCAGCCCCAAGTCCTCCCTTCAGGGAGCTTATATCCTCCGAGTCAATAATAGTTAACACTTATATAGCTCTGCTTCAAAAGCTTTATATGAACTAATGCATTTCATCTGTAGACCATCTCTATGAGGTAGAAATGTTCCCCACATTACATGTGGGAGACTCTTCTACATGTGATGGTCATTTATTACAATTTGACCCTTACCCCAAACTCATGAGCTAGATAATACTCTCCTCCTTTTACCAATGATGAAATCAAGTCTGAGAGGGGCCACGATCAGTGAGTGAGCAGTGGTGTGAAGCTGATGAGCCCCGGCCTGTCCAAGTACAAGTTGCCTCCTTATATAATAATGTTGCTGTGTGTTTCTTGTGTAGTGTGGTTTTCTTTTTTAATTATTTATCATATCTTCTCTATTATTCTAGCAGCGTCCCCCAAGGTAGTGACTTTGGCTTACTTATTTCTATTCTCTGAACACCTACTTTATAGATAACTCAATTGACATCCTATCCTATAACCACTGTCTATTGTCTGATTAATAGCTGTAGTAATGGTGATAAAGACACAGCAGCTAATATTTATTTTTCTTTTTATCTATTTACTTAAAAAATTAAAATCACCTTCATTTGTGTGTGAGAGTCCACCCATGGAGATCAGAGGACAATTTCCAGGCGTTGGTTCTGTCTTTTACTGTGTGAGCTCCAGGAATTGAGGTTAGGGAGTCAGACTTGGTAGCAAATGCTTTTATCCAAAGTGCTGTTTTGCTGGTCCAGCAGCAGGTATTTATCCCACATACTCTGCTAGTCTAAAAGCTGGTTATTGCTAACCAGGATTGGTTTTAGTCCTTACAGCTGTCACAGGAACTAGCCTTCAGGAAGCAGACAGCTAATATGTGATGATAAGATTTGAATTATAGCTTTCCGTGACTCAAAAATTTCTGTATTTTTCCCACCACAGGCTTATTTATGGAAAGATGGCCTCTGTGGAAAGTCCCAGGGTGAAGCCACTTGGATGGCTTGCTATTTCATCCTTACCTGCTTGGCTGGGGTTGGGGGTGTGTGTGTGGGTGGCCCCCTGTGGACTGAAAGGCACATGGGGAAACTGAGGCTTTGGCTGGAAGCTTCTACCTACCTGCTCTGATGTGTGAAGCTGTTCAAGGGCAGCTGATTTCATTACAGGTATTTAGTGAGCTTTTATCATTGCTACTGAATTGGTGACATTCTGTTCCAGGGAAACAGCTGGATTCAGAAGGAACATTTGCCCATGGCATTTACCACGAAGAAGGATGACAGAGTGGATGCCAGTCTTGAGGCCTGGGGCAGAGACAGAGGGTTCCTATTCTGGGTATATTTAGTTCCTTTGTTCTGACATATGTTTCCTCTCCCTATTTCTTTCAGTCAGAAAGGAAGAACAGAGTAGAATCTTCTGATTCATCTCTCAGTGGGTCCAGTTGACTGGAAACTGGGTCCATATGAGGAAAGGGGGTGTAAGAGGTTGCATGGCTGATAAAGAGCACAGAATCCAATGTCTTGGACCTCCAGGTCCCCACTCTGTCCAGTGGGGCTTTCAGGGCCTGATCTCTTCCATTGGGCAGCATGCCCAGTCCTCAATCCCTTTGACTAATCCCCTATTTTGCTTGACTAAGAGTCAACATAGAGGCAGACTGCACTGTAATGGATTAAGCCTACTGAAGTCAGCGGCGGTAACTTGATAGATGGTTGAGACGGTGCCCATTGTGAGAATTAAGCAGTGCCTGAGTCACACAGAGACAGAAGGAAATAACCTTGAGTGACTGTCGTGAGCAGGTGACCTTGTTTCACATGAAGATATCATCTGCTCTGGATCCGACATGCAGGCTGAAGGCTGTGTCACGTGTCTATAGGGGTCATAGCTACATTTCTTTCCCAACCTCCTGTTCCAGAGCAGGAGCCCTATCTCAGCAGCCAGGCCTCAGGCATAATGACAGAACTTCTGGTTTCTGCTCTGTCTAACAGGGTGACCAATAGGACAAATAGCTACTAGGAAGGGAGTGGGGACATTGTTCTCCAGTGTCCCCAGCCTCAGAGTGTCATTTCCTCCATGCTAGATACAAAAGATCATTCCAGAAAATGATGTGATCTGTTGAGTTACTCATCTCTTGAGGAACAAGTATCATACTTGAGAGGGGCATTATCAGAGAGAAGTTTATGAGATACATGCTGACCCTGGACAGTTCCAGAAGGCAATACTTATCTGTACAGCGGCCAATTGCAAAGGAGAAACTGTGAGGTGTTTTGGTTTGATGAGCATTGTTAGCTCTCTCTTCAGATAAGAAGAACAAACAAGCCAAAGCCCAAGTAGGAACTGGTTCTGCCCCTTTGCTAAGTCATCAAAGCCATGTTCCTAAGCCTGAATGTCTCGGTACTTTCTGATGGTTTCATTGTTTTGTTTATTCTGCTTATGACAAGTGCTAACAGACCGCTTTCAAAGTGTGTTGATGTTTCAGTTGTGTTTGAATGGCCCTTCTGTTTTGCTGCATCTGGGTAGCATTAGAGTCTGGCTCCAGGGAACAACTGGGTTCCTATAAAAGTGTACCAGGTCCCCTTATGTGGAAAAACTGGCCAAGACAAGATCAGACACCCATCTGGGCAGGAACATACAGCACAAATGTGAACATCATTCAGCAGCCCTAGAAGCTAGGTCAGGCTGGGAGGCGGCCAGTGAGCCCTGCCAAGTGGACTGTGGGTGTTCTCTTTCTGTGCGTGGATACATTGTGATCTTCTTGGAAAAGGACACCAATAAGCAGAGTGCCTGGCACTAGGCAATGCCACCAAATGTTTATTGTCCCTCTGTCTTCTCAAGCTCAGATTGCCTGTCAATCATCAGCATAATGTCTACATAAGAGGTTCCTGAGCACAGGCCAAGGAACCAGAACTGGAACACACAAAATAGTCTAGGATTCAGGGATTTACTAGGAGAGATGGGCAGACCCTACATGTTCAGTTTCTGAGCTCTCTTGAGGGACCTTTTGCTCAAAAGGCCGAAGCAGGGAAAGGGTGGGGTGTGTATATTTCCTTCAGACTCCATCTTGGGGTTTTATGGTTGATTCTTTGTGCTTCTGTCCTGTGTCCTGCGATCTTTCGTGGTCCTTGTTCTGTAGTGTGTTAGAACATGAGGCTAAGCAGGACCAGGTTCAAACCAGTTTCCTCCAGTGGAAGAGAGTCTTGGGGTATGGATGAGGCTTCCAGGAAGTAAGCCACAGGTGTAATAATCTCACTACATTTTATGCTGTCAGCAGCCGCTAGATGGTTTGCAAGTGGTCTCCATTTTTGTCCTTCCTAGCTGGCTGAGCTTTTCTTTAGTTCACAGACCTCATAAACTGCCCTCCCCTGGATTTCTGGAGTTGCAGGGGCCTATCCTAACTGACCTCTGGTCAACTCAGGAGCTCATTTCCTCCCACCCTGATCCCACACTCCCATTTCCTAAAGGAGTCAGAAGGGCTGAGATTGACAGGTTACAAAGTGAGCTTTGATGTTACTATTAGAGAAGCAGGTCATCCTGATGAGGGAAATGTTAGTGATTCTAAAACAGGCTGATGGAGGCTCTTATAGCTGCAGTTGATATATTTGTATCTATAAACACATTGAGATGTGGCAGGGACTGCCCTGTCTGATTGATAATCACTGGTCTGTACTCATGAGGCCTCAGGGTTCTCAAATCTTCCTTAATCCTTTATGAGGACACGCCTTAGCTTTTGCTTCTAAATATAAACTATTGTATCAGTCAGCTTCCTGTTACTGTAACAAATATCCAGACAGTCAAGTATAGTGAGAAAAGGTTGGCATTGATGCACAGTAAACTTTGAAGGTTTCAGTCTATGACCAGGTGGACATGGACTGAAAACCTACTGAGGAAAGCCATAAGTTGGATCATATAATGTCTTGGCTTCCCAAATTCCACTAGAGCAAAGATTTTGTGGGCTCCTGTTCCTTCAAGAAAAAGAAGGGAGACTTAGATCTGGGCCTGACAGACAGTAGGCCTCAGAAAGGCTGAACTGTCCCCAAAGCAGGAGTGTCTATCAGGAGGGCATTTCTCAAGTCTCTGGGTGGGCTGGGTAGAGAACTGAGGCCTTCACTTTGATGTAGTATGCGTATATATTTGTTAACACTTGTCATTTTGAAAAATTTTAAACTTTATGGAGCAGTTTCTTTCTCACCAGGGTCTCTCCTTGTGTGAAACTTTAATTTTATAGCTTTGGCTGTTAATGCATCATGGGTAAGACCATCAATAAATATTTATTGAGCTTTCACCGGGCACAGCATGTTGAAATAGAAACTATATATTTGACTCCAAAAGGGTTGATGTCAGATGGGAATAGATTTGAGAAAGGATGGGAGAAATAGCTGGGAAGCCCTTTTCCAATCCTGGGATTTTGTGGCTTTGTAACTAAATGTGTCAAGGTCCACGGGAGTGGTGTGGGTTGTCAACTCAGGAGAACGGGCCTTCAAGAGATGCCTAGACTGTGACAAAGGAAGTCACCTTCAATTTAGATCGTGCAACCCTGTAACTATCAGTAGGATCACAGTCATGTAGGGATGCAGAGCTTCATAAATCCCTTTGACCTTTCCCATGGTGCTCAGTGGAAGGAACTCTGAGCACATGGAATGATGACTGCCTTTGATTATGGAATTTCAAAAGGAGCATAGCGGTTGGGGACATTTGGAATCCATTGATACTTTCCTTGCTTCTCAGTGGCGGCCTGGCAGAAGGCCTTCATGGTGGGAGCCCCTGGAGAGGTGCGAGTTGGGAGGAAGGCTGTGTGGAAGGGGGTTTGCATATTTCTGAAGGAGCTCTAGTTAATCAGATCAGTAACAGCCTGCTGGCCTCAGCAGTGACTCAGGCCTCCTGAGGGGTTTTCTTCATCGTTATGAAGATGAACATGACTCCAAGAAATCCTCTTGGGCCAGAGCTATGTGTTAATTGCCTCCATATCTAAGGGAAGATGGGCAGGCCATGGGAGGGGCTTCTGGAACAGGGTTTGAGTCCTCTTTGGAAAGAGACCTTGGCTAGTGACAGTCAAGACTGGTTTGAACCTCAAGGGGCCAGGATGCTCAGCTCGCTGGCAGGGGCCTAGCAATCAAGCTGGTATTGTCACCAACATTCATTTTGTCCCAGAAAGAAAGTGAAACAGAAAACAGGTTAAGGACCCTTGGTAATGCCGTGGGAACAGACCCACAGCATCATGGTGAAGAGGAGGCAGGAATGCTGGGTCTCTTGCCTCTGGGTTACTGTTTTTCTGCTGCTGTGTAGCAGGGGCAAGGGGGCTGGTGAAGCAGAGCTGAGCTATGTGTTTTAGGGAAAGTGATGCTCAGTGTGTCCTGGGATAGTTTCCCCTCAGAGGTGAGGCTGGAATATGGGAGCTGAACAGAGAAGGGGGGAGATGGGAGTCTACATGGCACTTGTTTGCCAGCGGGCCACTTACATTCCTTTCCCTAGCTACAAAGTGCAGACAGCTGAAGTAACTGCCTCAGACAATTGTTGGGAGTAGCAGTTTGCATAAAAGGTGTGCCTTGTGCCTGGGGCCACAACTAGGACATGGATAAATATTTGTGGCATTGTACAGACGGTGTCTGGTGGTTAAAGGTGTAGGAACAGAGCAGTGGGTGCCTCCAGGTGAGGAGTGGAGCCATGAAGAGTTTCCTGTCTCAACACTCTAGGCCTCTCCACATGAATTCTCTGGTCAGCTGACTGAGATGGAGGTGCTTCAGAGACTGGCACTACCTCGAGGAGGTGTTTTACTGGTGGTAGGGGTGACTCAACTTCTTAGGGCCCTGAGACAACTGCCACTGGGTGGCACAGCCCTAGGAGCAGGCTCTGAGGCTAGCCAGATTTGTCCCACAGTTTGGGTGGGTATCGTCTCCAGGTGGAGTGGAAGCCATATGGGCCAGGCAGGGTGGCGGTGCCCCTGGCGCCCTGGGATTTCTACCTGGCTTTCTTTCAAGCCTCTGTTGGTGCCTGGTCCCCCATAAAGCCATTATGTACTGGGAGAATTAATCATGCCATTGGGTAAGCACTATGGCACTTTCATGGCAGCTTTGAAGCTAATCTGTCACTAATGCCTGCTGGATTATCATGATTTCTCGCAGTTGTGATTCATTAACTCAAAGCCTAATAGTAATTTTATCAAACATCCTCCATCCCTGTTTGCCCCAACACGCCTGCCCATCCCGACTCTCTGTTCCATTGTGCTGTGGCAATGGCACAACCAGCAACCTGTGTGGTCTTCAAAAAAGGAAGCCCCAGGGAGATGGGCATGTCTCTGAGCCAGCTACAACTGCTTGGTATTGAGTCCTCTGCTCAGGCCTTGAACTTGCTTTTTCTTTCCCGCACAGTACAGGCCAGCATTCCCTGGACTTTGCAGTTCATTGGAATTCTTCTCCACAGGAGGCCACAGTGCCTTTCCTGAAATTCTAGCTTTAGAACTTTTTAAATTTTAACTTATTCTTCATATATATCCATTCATATACATATATAGTACATGCTGGTCATGCTCAGCCCTTCTCTTTGTCTCTTCTCATCCCCTCCACCCTTTGCTTCCTCCCATCAAATTCTCATCTCACAGTCACGTCTGTTTTGTTTGTGCTTTGTGGTTCACGGGGTTTAAGCAGGGCCATGCTGCTCGGCATGGTTGTGGGAGCATGACTTCCCCTCCCCAGCCTTCTGCTGCCATTAGTTAGCTCCCTTGAGAGGGTCCCACAAGCCCCTCCTTCCTTATGACAGAATATGAAACTTTTGCTTAAAAAAAAGAAAGACAGAGCCCTGTAGACCAATGACCTGAAGAGATAAGAGCTCTACAGGCATGGGTGGGTCAGGAGGAAAAACTAGGAACCTTGTTAAAGACATTTGCCTCTCCTTCTTTCCTCTTGTTACTGGCTCACGGGGAAGAAGTGGTCAGAGGACACTGGCTGTGCTGTGGGAATTTTGGGGCCTGGGATGGCCAGCATTGACCAAACTCCTTGGTGAGGTGTCTCAGCAAGAAATGCTTCTCAGGCTGGCTATTCTCTGCAAAGGTCAGCTTCAGGGCAGGGCTTGATAGATAGACTGTGAGTAAGCAGAAAAAGAAAGCTGGGGAAAGGGGTCTGTTGGGGTGGCCAGAGGAAGTCCGTGGAGGCCAGGGGCTCAGGCTGTGTCCTGTGCTGGGGACAGCATCTCGCCCTCATTCTGCACCATCCATCAGCGCAGCTCTGATAGCTCAACAATTTGTAACCCCCACCTGTCCCTCCAGCACTCAAGTGCGCACCAGCTTTGACCCTCATTTAGGCCTCGGCTGCTGCGGAGTTGATGGATGGCTTCTCCTCCTCCTGCCTCACCACAGCTGCGGAAACACGCTCAGGTAGAGGTGGGGTCAAGCCCAGGGCATCACAATGCCTCAGTGGCTCTGGCTGACTAACAGTGTCCATAATGGCAGCAAGTGATCCAGAGGCCACGACCATAGAAACGAGATAATTCCAAGAATATGAGAAGGAAGAAAGGAAAAGACCCAAACCCAAAGGGGGGAAAAAAAACCCTACTTTGCAGCCTGAGGTCTTCCAAGATTTCTGAAAACGTACAACGTGGTGTGATGTCTTCTGTGCACAACGACAACGCTGTCTGCTCCTCTCCATCTGTGTTTTATCACGCCTGTGCGCCTTAGAACCAGCAAAATGAAAAACAAGTTTAAAAAATACATAGATGTGCATAGCCTATAACTGAGAAAGAGGGGCTGTATTCTGCAGCCTGTGGGGCTTTTTTTTTTTTTTTTTAAATTTAATTTAGTTTTGTTTTGTTTTGTTTCTGCCAGTTGTTTGCTGTAAGAAAAGCATAACAACCACCCTTAGACAACAGTGGGAAGTATTCTCAGCACATGGGAAGAGCCGGAAGCCGGGTCAGCGTTGCCTCCCTCTGTTTTCTAGGGGAAGTGAAGAAGAATGAGATTCTGCATCTAGATTACTTCCTCCTTCTTCCCTTCCTCCTCCTTTCTGTCCCCTTTCACCTCCTCTTCCTCCTCCTTCATTTCTTCTCTCTTGGGTATTTTTGAGACGGGATCTTGCTATTGTCTCAGAATAGCCCTTGGATTTGCTCTGTGGCTCTACGTCTCTGTGACGAACTCCGTTCTCTCTGTCTCAGCACCCTGAGTGTTAGCATCTTGGGAGCTTGTTCCCTGTTTCTTGTTCTGGGTAAAACTGCATCTCCTGGGGGGTGTCTCTGCAAAGGAGGAAGACTATCAGGAGCTTCGGCAAGGGAGGCTCCTGAGAAACCCCCTCTGAGGCTGAGAGACCTTTCGATATAGGAAGTGTGTGGCTCTCGAACTTAGGACACCTCTATGTGTGTGCATTAGAGGTGCCTGGATCTGAATTCAGACAATTTGGGTCAGCTTTGGTGACCTCATGCTAGCCCTGAAGGTCTGGATTTGGTGTAATGTGGGGTGGGTGTGTCTTTCCTAGTACGTGCAGCTGGGTCCCAGGGCCCCAAAGCCCTAGAGGACTTCCTTCTGGGAACTTCTCTGAGCAGGAGGGTCTTGGAAGGAGAAAGTCTCCAGGCCACAGAGCCTGAGGCCCTTGGAATTATAGGAAATGGGAGGACTAGATGGGGAGAGGGTTGAGATTGGAGAGAGAGGAATGGAGTAAAAAGTAAAACTGCAAATCTGGGGAAGCAGAAAGAGAGAGGGAGAGGAGAAGGAGAGAGAGAGAGAGAGAGAGAGAGAGAGAGAGAGAGAGAGAGAGAGAGAGAGAGAGAGGTCGAGATCCAAGAGCTAGATGTTCACAGGGCAAGAAGGGGGAGGGCAATTTAATGAGGGCAGCTTGAAGGCCAGCTTTAACCAACAGCTGGCGGGGTGCCTGGTTTGATCTTCTTGTGAGTTGGGCGGTTTGATTAATTGTGGCCTGTGGCGGAGGACAGACACCTGGCCCTGAGTTCTTTGATCTCAGGATTTCTCAGGGCTGGTGGGAGGGGAGTTGCATGAATGTGAAGGAAGCCAGGAGGCCAGGGCCTTGGGAGAGGCTGAAAGGGTCAATGTGGGGTATGGAGGAGCCAGCAGGAGAAGCGTGGGCCCAGAGAAGAAGGTGCAGGAAGATTGTGGAGTGAAGGGAGGCCATCTGTAGGAGAAAGTTCATCTGCAATTTGTGGTGATTCAGACACCTTAAGACAACCCTGTTCCTGTGTAAGAGAGATAACTGAATTTGGGGTGGGGCGGGCAGAAGCATGCTCCCCAGTTTATGGATGCAAGGCTGGCTCATTTATTTAGGGATTAAGCTCATCTTAAGGTGTGAGGTTAGGGGAGATGCCAGGCTCCATTGAACTGGCTTCATTTTATATATGTTGGATGGAAACAGATTTGAGAAAAGCAAGGGACACATTGCCAAGAAAAAAAAAAAAAAAAAAAAAAAGGAGGGAGGGAGGGAGAGAGAGAGAGAGAGAGAGAGAGAGAGAGAGAGAGAGAGAGAGAGAGAGATCAAGAAAAAAGGAAAAAAGGAACTAAAACCCTAATGCCCTTAAAAAGAAAACCAAAAAAAAAAAAAAAAAAATCCATAAATTAAGTCTTTGGACTAAATCCGTTGGTGTTTTGCCAGGTTCAAATAATAGTGTAACTTGATTAAGAAACTTTGCAGGATTTAACATTACTGGCTCTCTGACTCCTCACTGAGACTTCTTCTTAAGTCACTGTCTACAGCAAGCTAATTTGTTTCCAGCTTTTTAAATTTTCTGCAAATTGGTGATGATGTTTTTAACTTTGTAGCCACGTTTGAAGGATTCTCTTTTTATGTGTATCTCGTGCTGGGCCTTAGACTAGTGAACAGCATCCAGTCCTCCCCATCTCTTCTACTGTGTCTTCAAATCAGCATTTTGGGTGAACTTACAACATGACCTTGAGAATATGTTGTTGCTGTTGAAATACAGTTTGTAAGTGTGTGTTTACCGGTAAACTCCTCAAATTCTGGTCTCCTTTTGGGCTGTAAAATTGCTATTGAGAGTCACCTTGCACACATGGGAATCAGAAGAATTTCTCTCAAGTGCCTGTAACCACAGCACGCCATCCAGTAGGGGAGGCAGAAAGGTCATGAGCTCGAAACCAGTCTTGACTACATAGTGAGTTCCAGGCCAGCATGGGCTACACAAAAAGACATTTCTTGAAAGCAACCAACCAAACAAACACGAAAGAAAGAAAGGAGAGAGGGAGAGAAGAAAGAAAAGGAAGGCAAGACTGTCTTGACGCACTCAGCAGGACTCAGAATGTAGCTTGTTAGGGATACAGGCTCTGATGACTTAGAAGGAGAGGAATTCCAGAAATGCAATGTACATTTTTCCGGTAGGACTGGAGTTCTAACTGATCGAAGTTAGCCTGGTTTCTGAGGCAGCTGCAGAGCAGTACACAGGATATAAGTCAGTACCTGAAGGTCTGGATTCAAACGGCAGGTCTTTGGATTAGTCTTGGGCTATGTGACCTTGAGCCTGCTACCTCATATCCCTAGCCCCCAGTGTCAGCTTCCTTGTGTAGAAAGTGAGTTCAGGAAAAATCCTTGCCTCACGGCTTCCTTATCACAAAGATTAAATGCATTAGCCAATGTAAAAGCACCCTGTAAATGATGAGGCCTTCAATTAACAGCTGGCATTAGAATTACTGCTTATATTACAGAAATCCAGGTCTCTTTAAATGCTTATGTTGACAGCAGGGATGTTTTAATTTCAGAAAGGGTTTGCACATGGAGAGCATTAGAAAAAAGGGCTCACATGCTACCTGCTCCCCCCAGGGCATTTGCTCTCCTGTAATTATTGTTTACTAATAAGTATGTTTTGCTCATAAATGTCCTATTAAACTGGTCTAAAACCCTTCACCAGGCTGGTCTGCCTTTGTAGGCTGTGACTAAGAAGGTACCCCTAAGGCTCCCCTGAGTAGCGAGTCTCTTGAACTGTGGAATTTTGTACCTGACTCTGAGACTCCCCAACTATGCAGGGGTGGTACCCCTCAATTGCTGTCCTTGCCACTCCTGACCCCTTCCCAATTCCTTGTTGTATAAAGGGAGTGGGGCATCCCACTAGTCTGGGTTTCTTGCATGCAGCTCTGTGGTTGTTTGCTCCTCCTTGTCTGTAGTAGACTGGTATGGAAATACAGCAGTCATTATGGAGGGTGGTACCTGGAACTCAAGCCTTTGGGCTTGAATGACTGCTCTGGGATATAACACCTGCCATTGCCAGCACTGAATAGTGCTCCCCTTTCTAGTATTGTTACAAGGATAACGAAAGTCCTTGAGAGCACTTCATCAGTGACACTCAGTAGATGCTCAGTAAGTGGTTATTTGTTTATGGTGTCTATCCCACATGAATTGAAATTACTGAGGGTAGGTCAGACCTGGAGCTTATAGGCTCCTATCATCTTGGTTCTGTTCTTGTTCGTCTGAATTAAACCTTAACACAAGTATTGTCTTCCCAGAGTCTGCCAGGATTCTGAAATGCTAGCGCTTCTCAATGTGAAAGCTCATCCACAACAGCGAGAGATCTGACTCTGTAGAAAATGCAGATTGAGAGTCAGTGTGTAAGAGGCAGCAGAATGTCTACATTTAAAAATATATTTTATTATTTCAATTATATGTAGGTGTATGTATGTGTGTATGCAAGCTCACGCACAATGAGTGCTCTTAACCACTGAGCCAGCTCTCCAGTCCTCGATTTCTGCATTGTTAACAGACACACTATTGCCACAAAATGTGAAGTTCAATTTCCAGCATTAGGCTTTATTCTTTACTGGTCCTTATACATTGAAGCAAGTAGCAGTGGTCACAGAAAGACACACCTGAACATCAGTGAAGACCCACTGAAGGCTTAAGATTGCTCTTGTGGAGTAGCAATCTTGGAATCTCTCTCTCCCCTTTCTTATGAATTTAGGCCTGAATACTTATCTACATTGCTACTAGAAGGTATTTTCTAATAGTTTACTATCTTTTCAGACTTCCTTGTTTATTCTGGAAGGTAACCAGATAAACAAAGGCATTGCCACAGAACACTGAAGACCTAGGGTGAGTTTGTGTGAATATCTATTTGTACCACTCAAATGGAAAAATGTTTCTTAGATTAGACTTGTAAGCAGTCCCAATACAGGTAGGTGCCCAAGTGGAACCCCCATAGCTGAGGAGCCATTGAAGTAAAACTCAGTGAGACTTCTAATGAAAGACAAAGCCTGGGGTATTCAGTTAGAGGGATGCTGAACTGACCAGGTGACCAGAACACAGAGCCTTGGACAGTCCTCAGCCTAGAAGAGTCTCCTCATCACAGATGACAGGATGCATACACATTAATGTCCTTGTCCTGACAAAGTTGGGGACAATGGTGCTTGGAGAGAGATGCTTGAGGGCACTGTTAGAGTGTGTTTTTGTCGAGCAGACTCATGCTTGGGCTATGTTGTATGAGTTTATGGCATAATAAACAGAAAAGGGAATAACCAGAGCGTATAAGTCTGATAGATTCTTTGATAAGGATTGGACTTTGTACAACTGAGACTCTTCTGCCATTGGACCTATGGGACAAGACCATTGCAAGCATGGGCCCGGCATGAAGGCAGTGAGGCTGAGTGTGTGTACCATGGACCATGATGTGGTTAGCAGCTGAGTAAACAGGCAACTGAAAGAAGTCCTGTGTGACCTGTGTCACAGGATTTCACCGGTTCAGGAAATGACACCACCACAGGCATACCTATGTTTGATGTTTTCTTCTTCTCATGTCCTCTTCCCCTCTCACCTTCCCACTTTCTTCTGAGTCAGGGTTTTACTATGTAGCCCAGGCTGGCCCTGAAGTCATGATTCTCTTGCCTCAGTCTTCCACATCCAGGGTTTCTAGGTCTACAGGTTTGTCTTGGCTCATGGTTCTGGTTTTGATTGAACTATTCAGCAGGGCTAATGTGACTGCTCAGCGAACAGTTTCTCTGTTCGGACTGAGCTCTGTCTCTATCCCCTTTTATTGTCCTTGTGAAGCAAGGGTTATTAGGAGACAGATGTCTGCACAAGATGAACCCAACTGCCAATCATTGTCAAAGGTCCTGGCAGGTAGGCAAGTGTTTCCTTATCAGCTTTTTATCTTGTGGTGCCACCCACTCCAGCAAAACAGCAAGAGTACCCAAAAGTCCAGATCAGCTGGCCTGAGCAGAGCATATCTGGGTCTAAGTTTTGGAGCCTGAGAAGTCCAGGGCCTGTCTGCAGCAGAAACTGACATGGCCCATTTCCTAAATCTTCTTTTATTGCCCCTTCTCCCTTCGATGGCCCTTCCCTTGTATCACCTCCTCTGCTCCACCCCTCCTTCTCTCCTTTGATATCTTAGTTCCTTATGCACCCTCTCTGTTTCATTTGGTGAGAATTTGCCATTTCCCCAAAACCCAGTCATGTTGGATGTTAGAGAGCCCAAAAAAACCTACAAATGTCTGGGAAGACATCTCATTAAATTCCCAAAGAAGGGATCGGATCGGAAAGCCCCCTCTGAAACATACAGATGGAACCTCATAGTGTATAATGGTCACAGAAAGGAAACTGTGGCATCAACCCGGGGAGCTGGTAACATGCTGTTCTTTCTCAGTGTCTTCTGCAAAGGAGCTGGTTCTGGGTTTAAAATAGCCCTCTGGTAAAAGTAACTATTTAAAGAGTATTGGGGTATGAGAAATGCAAAACAAAGTATTGTTGATTAAAAACACATGGTTTGTTCTGGAGATGCGAGTAGCCAGCAAAATCAAATGTGACAGTGTTTTGGCTTTTTCTATCCCACAAGACATCATGGTGATTTATTAGAGTGATGTCAGCTGCGGTTAAAAAAAGTTTGCTGTGTTGTCTTAATAAAAAGAGGCTTTACCTTGAAGCTGTCAAACTCTCTCCTCTAGCTAGAGGCGGCAGCCCATAGGTCCTCCTTAGGCCTCCTCTGGGGACTTTTCTCCAAGGGGTAAATCTTTGTCTTTTGGAGAGTACATGAGGTCACAGGGTACTATGTAACTCTGTTGGTAATGTTGAGGGTGCTGTAGGCTGATCCCAGTTGATTTAATTTGCAGAGTCAGTTCTTGAAACCAGCTTAGAGCAGAGACATGGCTCATGGCTTAATGGCAGGGTCATGGAGTCTTTGCATGGAGGATGCCCCACTAAGGAGAAAGAGGGTCTGGCCTTCACTAGGTAGTCCAGATGGTAGGAGTGTTGATGTTTGTTAGGGTAGATAATCTGCTAACAGATAACCAAAAATTGGACTGTTAGTGGGACACAAATGATTCCAGGCTTACAAAGCCCATTAAGATATAATATTAGGGTTTCTATTGCTGTGAAGAGACACCATGACCATGGTAACTCTTATAAAGGAAATATTTAATGGCTGGCTTACAGTTTTAGTGGTTTAGTCTATTATCATAATGGCAGGCTATGGTGGCATAAAGGCGGATGTGGTGCTGGAGAAGGAGCTGAGAGTTCAATATCTTGCAGGCAACAGGAACTGAACCAAGACACTAGGCATGGCTTGAGACCCCAAAGCCCACTTCTATAGTGACACACTTCCTCCAACAAGGCTACACTTACTTCAACAAAGCTACACCTTCTAATAGTGCCACTCCCTCTGGGGGCCATTTTCTTTCAGACCACCACATCCATGTTCAGTTGATAATCTCCTTAAGTTGGGAAAGCATTGGTTGTACCCAGCCTACATAACAGCTGAGCAACACTGATACTGACAGTTTTTTCTTATGTCTGCAAGCCTACCTGGGAGCTATGGTTTATTGCTGCTGTTAACATTTTAACTAAGTATAGTACCTCTGACACTAGTCTGGGAAAAGACCAAAACTCAACATTCAAAACTTTACTTTCTATGGAATGTGTAACTCTTGTTGGGTGGGGACTTTGTGTCAGGCTAATTCTTAGCAGAAACTCAGGTTATGAGATGAGACACTCTAACATTTCAGGCAAGCTGGACCAGCAGAGAACACACAACAGTCTAGCATAGGACAGGCCATTTAGGGAATGACGGTGGACCTCCCTCAGTCTGATGCTGCATCTTCAGCCTGTTGTGGACCCACGAGTCCTCTTACACACCTCGTGATGCTCCATCATCTTCTCATGGCTTTCTTTTCCACAGCATTTGCTTGCTACACATATCTGTGCCCAGTGCTGAGGACCACACTTGTGCTGACAGACCATCACCCCTTTCCAACTTAGCCGTCTACCTGTGGTCCAATGGGTAGCTGTTTAAGGACTAGGGATAGGGTAGGTGGTTCAGAGTAGAGCCATTTCTCCGTGAGGAAAAGGCGAGGAGGCCATAGTGGGTCAGGCCAGATACATCAAAGGTATCTGCTGCCTGCACTGAGTTTCTGTCTTAGGACTAGGACTTGTTAGAAAGATGTTCTTCTGTGTTCCCTATTTCTACTTGCCATCCCCCAGGAAGGACAATAATGTCCATGGAAAGATGAAATCTAGGCATGATGGTACAGGCCTGCAATCACCACACTTAAGAGACAGAGGCAAGAGGATTAGGAGTTCGAGGCTAGCCTGGGCTGTATGAGAACCTCTCTCAAAACCAAGCAATTAACCAACAGACCAACCAGTGGATATTTAAAAAACTTTCTTGCACTCCCTCAGAAAGTGACATGGTAGCACTGTTCATTTGAAAGTGAATAATATCATTATTTTTCCTCCAGTTACAGAAGAAACACACAAGTGACCCCAGAACACTTAGAACTAACAGAAATACAAAGACAGAAGTAAAAAGCAGCTGTAATCCCAGAATATGACTGCTAACATATCGGTATTTCCTTCTATTCTTTTTTCTTTAAGTAGTAGCCCGAGGCTTTGTGAACGATCTGTGCTGGAGATCTATCCTTCTACTTTAATTATATCTCTTCAGATGCCGTAAGACTTTAAGATAGCCTTAAATTGATTCCCATAATCCCCCCTCGCCCCCAGCACACGAGATTGTTTTCTCATTACTCCTTAACCTGATGCTGGAGGTGGTAGCTCAAGCGGAGTCAATAAGTGTCCAGACCTTCGTGGCACTACCTCACTTTTATGCAAGTCACTACCAACTTGCCCTCTTCCCAGACCGCCATAACTTAAGACGCATCGACTCCCCGTCCCTTCTGCTCATATCATCTTTTAAAGCCGCATACCTGCCCTCGTCATTCTCGATGATTCTTTACTTGTTACTTCTTGCATGGAGGATGAGTTAGAGACAATATTGACCCTGTGTCTCTGTAAAATTGCCCATGACTTGCTGCTGCTCACCCTTCTTACAGCTCTTAGAGTATCTGGATTGCTTTTTAAGCCCATGACTATCTGAATGATTTCACTCTCCTTTCCATCTGGTTCACACAGACTCAACCTTCAGGTCTAGGTTCAAATGTAGTACCACTGAGAAGTCACTTCTTGACTGTGGCCCCTTGCCATCATTTGTGTGGTTAGAACATAATATCTGTGTTCCTATTTCTTAGACTATTTCATGCAGTTTAACAGCATATCACAGTGTGATAGTTTTAAGGAACATAGATTTATTTCTCATGGTTCTGGAGGCTGGGATGTCCAATATTAAAGTACTGGCATCTGGCAAGGGCTCCATGCTGCATCCCTGTCCTGATGGAAGATATCACACAAAGAGCTCCTTAGAGGGGGAGAATGAGCAAACAGCCTCTGAAGAAGCAGAGCTTGATCCTTAGCAAACACAGCCCTTCAATAACTACCTACACAGGGCGATGGCCTTAGCAATCTTAAGGGTGTTGCCCTCATGACCTAATTCCCTTTTAAAATCCAACCTCCAAGTGATGTTACAGAGGCAATTAAATGTCAGCATGACTTTGGGGTAGGGCGCTTATATTGTAACACCCTGATGGAAATGCATGATCTAAGGTAGGGCCAGTCCGTTTTGTGAGCTGCAGTATCTGTTCCTGCCACCAGCCTCACTTGGTTCCCTTTTCCTTCAAGTCCAGTCCCATTGGTGAAAGTCCATAATGTTCACAGTGTATAGCCATTGGCAGCTGTTGAGGATTACCCTTCGTTGACATGGGCTGAGATATCGGTGTGTAAGACAGGCTCCTAACCTGTCCAGTAAGATAGATTTCCCAGGAAGCAGGAGCCCCTCATCATGGCTTTGCTGCTTTGCCTCTCACATCCCATGGGCAAGTTCATTCTAGCCAGAGCATCTGGCCTTGAGCTCCTTTAAAAAGCAAAGTTTCTATCTAGCCCTCTACACTGATCCTGTCGGAGAGAATGTCTATAAGTAAGAGAAAGGTTTACTCCCCTTATAACAGCTAAGTATTGATTGCCTCTACTCTCCGGACCAACATCAAGTTCAGTCAATAGCCACTTAATACACTGACATTCTGTATAGCAGTCGGGTGCCAGGCACTGGGTACCAGAGCTGAATAAGGCACACTGGGAGAGCTCAGCTGGGAAACACCAATTACAGCTTCACAATGGATGCTCATGTAGTTGTCATAATTTGTCATAACAACTTTGTGATGCTCATGTCATTAGGGCCATTTTACAGTTCAGGAAACAAAGGTTTGTGAGTTTGCAGTTGAGGTGGCTACAGCTCAGGACCAAATGATTTCACTCCACCTCTATGTGCCTTTCACCTTGTGGAGCTTACAGTATAAATTCACTGTTTCATGCAATCTTGGGCTGCAGTTGCAGAATTATCTCCTCCTATCACCTTAATACCAGAGTGTATGATGATATCCTATGTACCTTGTTTGGATTTGATCAGATGGAAACAGTCCTGCAAACTGGAAGGTTTCAATCTTGGGAACTGGGCTCTAGAGAGGAATTCAGGGTGGCTATTCATTCTAGGCACCAAAGCTGGTGGCTAAGCCTGAGATTTTTATTTCAGGACAGTTCAGGAGGCATGTTCCCATCGCCCATTGTACAGTGAAGGATGATGGATGTACTGATTCCCAGCACTGAATGTCTGACACTGGGGCATCTCAGTAAATGATTTCATGGCTCACATTTCAGGGTACTCATGACCCTTGGAAAAATTTCATTCTAGTACTGACAGATCTATAGCTTTCTGGAGTAATGTATAAGGCAAGCAATCTCTCTTTCTTTGTAGTTTCTGCTCTCTGGTCTTGGCTTGGCTGGGCAGTATAAACACAGTGCCTCTTCTCTGGGGCACTCTGTCACCCGTTAACTGTGCAGGGAGTCCCAGATTGAGCCTCAGCCTGGCTTAGACATGTCTGAGCAAGCCTGAAGAACTGCAGTGTAGACCTGCTAGGAGTCTGCGTGTGCCAGAGACTGTGGAGCCTCCTGGGAATGATGAAGGAGTCAGGTACAACCCAGGCCTGGTAACTGGATGTTACTTGTATTAGGAAATGAGCAATTGAATTCAGCTTGGTGAGTGGCCACAACTGCATTCATCCATAACTCAGCCTCCATCAAACTTCTTAGGACACATGGAGAATGAGTAGAATATGTACAGGAGAATATGTGTGTGTGTGTGTGTGGGGGGCTGGGTGAGGAGAGAAAGAAAAAGAGGAATTGAGCAAGGCCTAAACCTCAGTCCTCACTGGATTTCTTAGATGTGTGTGTGTGTTTGTGTATGTTTGTGTATGTGTGTATGCATGTGTGTGTGTGTGTGTGTGTGTGTGTGTAAGAGAGAGAGAGAGAGAGAGAGAGAGAGAGAGAGAGAGAGAGAGAGAGAGAGAGAGAATGTTATAGTGACTCTGGAACAAGTGGAATAATTGTCCACAGTTAGTGCATAGATGAAAAAGTCCCTAGGAACAAAATATCCCAGTTCCCAGTTCCTCGTAACACTGTCCATATACAGAAGACTGGGAGGAGTGTACACAGTCAGTGAGGTCACTTTGATGCCAGACCACAGATGAAGAATAACATTTTATGAACATATCTCTTTGGCTTGGACTGCATCAACCCTGATGTCTATAGAGATAGAAATCTCACAGGTAACTCTACCTCTAAACCACAGCATACCAATAGTGACCAGGCCAACAAATATGCTTGGCACCTTATCCATGGCCAGTTGACTTGCTGTGTCTGCAGAAGCATGTTCAATGGGAAGCTGATCCTGGATGTGAGGCAGAAATGAGTGCTGGGCAACTGATATGACTCCACAACTGGGGGACAAATAAGGAGGTATGAGTGCTTGTTAGTAAAATAAATGATTCTCTAGACATGTCTGTGTCTTAACCCTGAAACCTACAAGCATGTTCTGATATGTGCTTGTGAGGGGTAAGGGTCCAGGTGTCCTTGCGATGAAATTATGTATGCTGAATTCCCGTAGTCCCAATGCAATCACAGAAATCCTTGGATGTAAAACAGGGTAACCAGGGACCCAGATTCAGTGACATTGTATAAGAAAGAGTTGACAAGCCATCGTGGGTTTGAAGATGGAATGCATTGTGAGCCAAAAACACAGGCAGTCTCTAAGCTGGAAGAGATGTTCCAGCTTCTCAGAGCATCCACAGAGGAATGTGATCTGCCCATGACTAAATGACTCAATTTTTAGCCCAGTAAGAACCATTTTAGACCCATGGCCATTACAAATATAAGATGAAGGCACCATTTTAAGCCATTATATTTGCAGTGTTCTATAGCAGCAATGGGAAACTCATCCAGACTCTACTGCTTGCCTATAGCTTGCCAAGGAGTTTGCCTACGTTGAACCAGAGAATTGTGTCCATCTAAACTCAGGCCCTTTTTTAAAAGCAGGAGTAACAGAATTAATAAGGCTACTAAAACCTCAAGACAATTTCTCTCAGAGAGCTATCAAAGGACCATCATCAGGAGACCTTTAAAAATACATGGACATAGGGTTTATGACTTACCTACAAAGTTAAAATAAGTAAAAATGAGAGTATCCCAGAGCAGGTTTGGAGCTGGGCTGTGGGCTATTGACATTTGCCATCCTGCTATGCAGCATGTCCTTGGGGACAGAGGGTTAGACTGAGACTATCCTTGGTGGCCTTTGGCTGTCATAGACATGGCATGAGTAATACATGATTTCAGAAGGTCTTTTTAATGATCTCTAGTTTTAGACATTCAAAAATGTCTCTGAGAAACAAAATAGTGGAAGGTTTCTTCTTCACCATCTTGCTCTTCTTACCCCGTCCTTCCTCCTTCTTGTTCTTGAAATCAGCTTTCGTTACGTTGTCCAGCTGGCTTAGAACACACTAAATAATTCAGATTGGCCTGGAACTATTGATTCCCCTGCCTCAGCCTCCCAGGTGGGTGCACTACGTGGGACATGTAACTATGTATTTGTGTTCCATGCCCTCATTTATTTCTTTAGCTCATTAGGTAGTTATGTAGGGTGGGAGCCCCTTTTGCAGAGGAGGGCGTAGAGAACTTGAGAAGTTAAACAGTTTTCTAAGTCAATCAGTTGGCCAGCTGAGGGCTGTAGTAAGAAGTTTCTGGCCTGGCCTAGCTCTGAAGTCCAGAGTAGTGGTCCCAAATAATCAGACAAAGTCTTATATTAACTACATGCTGCTTGGCTGTAGCTCAGGCATATTACTTGCTGACTCTTACTCTTAAACTAACCCATGATTAGCCAAGTAGCTTCATACCTTTTCTCAGAGCAGCATTTTCATCTTCTTATCTCTGCATCTGCCTGGCCTCTCTCTCTCTGCTTTTCCTCTTCACAGAGTTTTCTTAGTATGGTAGCCCTGTCCATAATTCCTGTCTGCCTTCTGGACAATCAGCGTTTTATTAAACCAATAGGAAGGACAAATATTTAGAATATACAAGCGTATAATCCCACAGCAGTGGGCCCGGAAATCAAATCTGATGTCAGAAGCCCCTGTGTCTTCTCACAACACTGTGCCACCCCCAGAGTTATACCCCTAGACATTCTGAGAACATGGAGCAATAAGAATATTGGTTTTACACACAGATATCTGCAATGTTGTCTCCTTCCCCAGCCTGGCTAAAATCCTGTCATGTGATCTAGCATAACTCATTTTTCCTTCTCAGAGTCTCATATTTCTAGTCACTGATTTGGAGAACTGGGTTGGAATTGGTATTTTATGAATAGAAGACATATTTATGGCCTATCAACTAAGGGAGTTCTCCTGGGTGTTGCCTACTGAGGCTGATAGTCTAAAATCTTTGTAGTAGTCACAAATGGTCTCTCAAAGTGCACACTCCAGCTTGCTCCACCTTCTTCTTGGTCATACACTCCTTACCCCATCTCTTGCTTGCCATCAAAACCCCCTCTGCTTAATATTTAGACTTTTTCTTTGTTATACAGTGAGTACAGTCTAAGAATATATAGATGTCTAGAAGAGAGGAGCCCAGACAGCTTTTCTACGTGGCCTGGGAACACCACCTCCATTTCCTTTGCTCGAAGCATTCATTTTGCATCTCTGGCTCTTGGGTCTTCAAGATAGCAGGCAGGTGGCCCTCTGGTCTAAGTGCCATCTCTTAGTGACTGTGAGAGTAGTTACCTTTTATATCTGAGATGTGCTGTGACATGAGAGTGATCCTGATTTCAGAGACTGCCACTTCTCTCTCTCTTTTCATCTCTTTCTTCCTGCAAGATAATAAAATTACCAGATGAGTTCATCCCTCCTCCTGATCAAGTCTGAGTTCATAGATATTTTCTTTTCAAGCCAATAGCTCTAATCTTCCTATCCAGACTTTGTCATGAAGTTAAGTGAGTTAAATTCTCTAGCTTAAATCCCTGACATACTGTAGTTTCTTTTGAGAATGAGCCTCTTGGTATCTTTTGATATAAAATGGTGACTCTTGGCTGCTAGGTATGATTAGACTGAAGATAAGGAGATTTCACTTTGAGCAGGTTGGGAAAGAAGGATCTCTTTTTAAAACAGCTATGGGTGGGACAGATATACATCAGAAGGGGGCAGATTAGATGGATATGTTCTAGGGCCACCCATGCAAGTCCTTGGTGGCCCATCAGGAACTAAGTCAGATGAGCGCCATGCCATGTCCTTGTGTATTCTTTCACTAACCACATGCCAGACCCAGAGCACAGTACCAAAGGAGTCAGTGACAACATTCCTGAACTCAGGAGACATGGCATTTTTGGTGGGGTGAGCAAGATGTAGTCAAATCTCTAGAAAACAATGAGGAACACTTTGGGATCAAAGGTCAACTCATACTTGGCTTAAGTGTTCAGATTTTGGAGTGTGGAGAAGAGCCATAAACAGTTAAATGATGGAAGATCAGTGTTGTTTGACAAGAAGGGCATCTACATGCAAATGGAGATTGGAGCGTGCATGCTTGCATGTGTGTATGCCTGCATGTGTGCATACCCATACTAATGGAATAGTGACACCATGGAGCTGGCCGAGCTATACTGTAAGTTAGGGACTCAGCTTAAACAAAGACTGAGGCACAGGAACAAGCTTGCTGTGGATCTCACCTAGTACAGACCACGTAGACCTGTGAGAGCTTTGAGCCCAGAGGTACTGTGTGTGCTCAGCAAGGGCTGTAGCCAGACTCACAAGTGCTGCTTCTTTCTATGTATATATATATGCTATGCGTTGGCTTCTCTTCCTTGCCGACCTTCCAATCACTCCTAAATTCGGTTCTGTTCTCTGCCTCTCCCTGCCTGCCAGTGCTCCATGCTGGCAGCCAAGCGGTGACATTTCCCCAGGCACAGCCTGTGCCATTTGAGAGCCCCAGATATGCTTCATTTCAGGGGGTTGACTTCTCCTGTCTGCTCCTATGGTGCCTGTGCGTGTGTGGAGACAGGGCTTGCATTCCTGTTTCAAAGGAAAACAAGAGTCTGGGGCCTAGCATTGGTAGGTAAGCCACAGAGTCCGATGACTGACGGACCCACTGTCCCACTGATGGCTCCACTTGGATGGAAGCATAGCCACCAGTACATTCAATTGTTACCCCCGGAAGTCCCAACACTCTACTGAGGGTGCTGTGGGGGATGGGAGGCTTTCCTACTCACTATTTGGGGACAGATGGTCCCAGGACTCCTCTCCAAGTATGCCCTCCCTTCTCCTGACCCAATGGCCATGGGAAGATTGTTTTGCCCACTCTTTGGCTTTCCTTTTCTACCTCCCAAGCATAGGAAAGCATCACCTGGACCCAGTGAAGTATGGTACCTGCTCCCAAGGGCCAGATGCACTCTACCAACTTCAAGAAGGGTTTTCAGGCCAGGGTAGAGCTAGGCAGCTTCTGGCTGTGCTTGGCACAGGTCCTTGAATATAGTCCTTGCAGATTCCCTGATGGTTGTCTAGCATTCACATCTAGAAGCCTTTTGGGTTTCCATCTTCATGTCTGGCCCTTGAAGAAGCTTCTTCTCTCAGGTTGTTGACATATGGATGTGTGAAGAGAATAACCAAGAATGGATGCTGGCTTTTGATGTCCGTCATTAGAATAGCACCCTTTCTCTCTATAAAAGTTTACTGTGGTGCTTTGAGTAGGAATGACCCCCATAGACGCTTGTGTTTGAATGCTTGGCCCATAGGCAGCGGCACTAATAAGAGGTGTGTCTTGTGGAGAGAGTATGGCACTGTGGGGGTGGGTTTTGAGGTCGCATATATACTCAAGCCACGCCCAGTGTGACAGTTCACTTCCTGTTACCTGTGGATCAAGATGTAGAGCTCTCAGTTCCTTCTCCAGCACCATGTCTGCTTGCATGCAGCCATGCTTCCCACCAGGATGATTAGTGGACTAAACTGCAGAAACTGGAAGCCAGTCTCAATTAAATGTTTTTCTTTATAAGAGTTGCCATGGTCACGGTGTCACTTCACAGCATTAAAACCCTAACTAGGGCATTTGTTATCTTTTCTAACTTGCAATTTTTATTTTATTTTATTATTTTAGAGGAGGGATGTTTAAGGTTCTTCCTCTCTTTGTAGTAAGTGCTTAATAAAATCCCAGCCATTCATGCCTCATTTTCAATTGTCCCATTGATGGCTAAAAGGAGTTGGGTTGGATGGGGCTATGGAAACAGAGAGACAGCTGGAGGTGTTATGCTTGGGACATGCTCTGAGCTGCCAAGGGATTCTGTGTATTGGTTTCCAGGTAACAACTTACAAATTCATGGAGGAGGAATTGGTAGAACTGGGCGGGGGGGGGGGAATGTGGCACCCAAAAGAAATGTGTCTATCTAATTTCCTAGTCTTATTAACATCTATAATATGATCTACAGTTCTGGGGATTCAATCCAGGGCCCTACTTCTGTTAGTCAAGTGCTCTATGGCTGAACCACATCCAAGCCTAGAGCTAGCCTAGATCCCGACAATGGGCTTCACCTGCTTCTCCTTTATCCATACTGTTTCTCCTGATTCCAGAAGGGTGCCAATATTGCCAGGACAGGGAACTGTCAGCAGAATGGAGCCTATGAAGCCAAGGATGTGTGAGCAGAGAGCTCCCTTCCCTAGGGGAAGCTGAGCATGACTTGCTTGCTGTGGATGCCAGGCTGGCCTCTGAGTTCCTGTCTTGGTCTTAGAGATGTCTTGTTTGAAGCATGCTGGAGTAGAATCCTCTCACTTGAGCAATTTGCTTAAATGCCATCAAGTAAATGTAATACTTTAAAGACCATAAGTGCCCTGTACTCAAAGGTTGTCTATTGTCATGGAGATCATCACGAGCTGAGGGTAACAACATTCCTTAAGCATCCGCTATGGCCAAAGCTTTGAACACATGTCTCCCATCACACAGCTGCTGCTGACAACAGCTGTCATGATATTGATGGGCATGTTCATAGGACGCCTTTCATGTGCCAGGCATGCTCTCATCCAGTCTCCACAATAACCCTTTTATTTCCAACTGACAGACTAAGGTAAGAGACTTAAAGAGCTTGAGTAACTAACTTGCCCAAGGCCATGTAACTACCTCAGCAGAAAGGCTGGGCCCTGGCCTCCGCAGCCATTCTACACCTTACCTCACCATCAGAAAATACTGATCTATTCAGGCAGCAGGATGAAATCAGATGCATGCATCTGCAGAGATCACACTGACTCTCAGGGGGTCAGGAAGAGGGGAAGGTGGGGTTTCCAAAGGAGCTAAGACTTGATCTGATTTAGGCAGACGAAGGATGCTGCAGGTATTTTAGGATAGATTAAATTATATGAGAGTGAAAGACATGTGAAGAGCAGGGCAGAGGTCAGAGAACAATGGAATGAGTGGAAGGGAAAGCAGAGGGTGCATGCCACTGAAGTCCCTATCCATTCTCTGCATAAATATTATTGTGAGAGTGGAGAGAGAATGAATAAACCTGTCCCATTCCTCAACAGTTCAACAGAGCTTATTGTTTTAAGATCTTTATTCCTGCTACTATAACAGAGTGCCCGATGCTGGATAGTTTATATGCAATCGAAGGCCATTTGTTTCTCAGTATTTGGGAAGTTCAGGGATGTGTCAAGGTCAAATGTGAGGGTAACCTCAGGGTCAAAGGCAGAGATATAGCCATGGGCAAGATGGAGAAAATCAGGTCAATGTCTATCTTTCTGGTTTTGGAATTCTGAGATCCTCCCACCTCAGCATGCGCGTTCTGGGATTACAGGTGTGCACTACCATGCTCAGCATATCAGCACGGATAATTTCTTATTTTATTATTTTTTAAGATTTTATTTTTAATACCTCTCTCTCTCTGTGATTCCTTTCCATACTAGACCCACAGCAGTGAGAGCACCTGCCTTGCCTCACTGGAAGGGACAGAGATCATTCATGTGTAGACTTTGTGTCCATGTTTACCAACTGTCACGTAAGTGCCATCCACGGTTGCCAGTGTTCTGCCCTCAGCTGACACACTCCTGGCTTCTGTGTCCTCTCCACTCCCCGCCTCCTCAGGGCTCTCCACACTGAGTCATCCAGCCCAGTTGTTGCCTTCAGTTTCTCTTCTTCTTTTCTGTCACCACCCCTTTGAGATGGCTGTCATTACATGCCTGTGCGATTACAGCAGTCTCCTGCCTGGTATCTTGTCTCTTCTGCCTGTCATCATATCCAGCTACCCTGCACCTTCACAAAAGATTGGTTCTCCCAAAGTATTGCCTTCCGAATCTCACCTCTTCCCCCAAACCCTATAGCCCAGCTGGGCTCTGAGGTCAAGGCTAGCGTTTGAGCTGAATCCTCTACTTCCCTTGATCAGTTTGTTCCACACAGTACCCTTTGCCCCACAAGCAGACTGTGCCTTGTGCCACCCTCACAGCATCATCTAGGACCACGCCTCCTTCCCCTTGCCATCTATCCGGGTGTTGTGAACCTGGCTCTCTGAAACTAGCCTAGCTCTACAACTATGTCTGGAAGGTTTCACTCCCACCCCCTTCAGCTTCTGAGCTCTCACCCTGATGGTTTACACTTTCCAATGCCTTGGGCCAATGACAGGTCCCCAAAGAAAACAAAAAAAAAATGTCTCTAGATGGTTGCAAAATCTTCTGGACAAGGCCACTTTATCTGGTCCCCTTGGGTTCCTTGTGAAGGGCCCTGTTGAAAACACGGTAGTTAGTCATTACATTTTGTATATTTTCAAAATCGATATGGGATTGAAAATTATGGTAAGGAGGTATTGGAAGATGAAAGAATTTTTTTTTTTTTTTTCCAGTAAAGAAGCGATGCAGGGTAGAGGCAGTCAATTATGCTCTGGAAATCTGGGTTAGTCTTTGATGTTTCTGTCTTGGCCACCAGCAGCCCAGCCCTGCTTTTGTCCCTAGAAACTGTCCTCTCCCACCTTTCTGGAGCTCCTAGTAGAAATCAAATGGGTGAGGGACTGGTGGTGAGCATTGGCGTTTAAAGACAAGCGCTGCCATGATGTCCCACAGGCCCTACTAGGAGTTTGTGGTGGGCTGGGAGTGTTTGTTGAGTGCCTTGCCAGATGAGTTTGGAGGCAGAAATGAAGAATGGCAGACAGTGAAGTACACACAGCCTTTAACACTAATGTGTGGCTGTCCATTATGTCCTTAATGACAATAACAGCATAACAGTGATAATGATGTGATGGGCAGAGCGAGCAGGATGAATGATGGGTGTGGACATCAAGGGAGCCTGCTCTCCTCCTGGAGAATTGGAGTTCCAAGCAGGCTTTCTAGTTTCGGGGGCGTGTGCGCCATGCTCTGCTGGCAAGATGCCCCTGTGGGACCCAAAGGGGGAAGAAGAATCCCTCACCCGGGATCTTGGGGACGTCAAACTGCTTCTTACGCAACAGCCTCCTAATGAGTTAAGTGTAAATGAATCAGAAGCAGATGGATTGGACTGTTCTGGAAATACACCCGAGGTTTAAAAATTAAGGGAAAAAGCAGTTGGCAAAAGGCATTTTGGGGTTTGCCAAGACCCAGAACATTTGAAAAAACAGTTCAAGCTTTTTTTTTTTTTTTTTTTTTTTAAATTCCCTTTTTCTTTTTCTTTTCTCTTGGTTGCAAAACCCAAAACGCTGCCTGGAGGCAGTAGAAAGATCTGGGCCTCTATTCTTTCAAGCTGAAGTTCTCCTGCAGTGTGGGTAATGGGCCCCAGACAGGAGGCAATGGGCTATGGAATTGCATGGTAAAGGACTGTCCAGGGGCAAGGCAGCCTCTCTCTGTGAGTGAGTGGCCCTGGAGTCTGCAGCTCCCATCATGGCCTCAGCCCTCTAGTCCTGCTTTGGGCTACTGTCTAGGCCGCAGGTGGTGCCCCTATCTCTCCTAAGACTTGATTCATTTCTGCCAGTTCAGAGGAGGCTCATTTTGAAAAGGAAGTATATTCCACTGTTCTAGGTAAGGGATTTTTGAGGGAAACAACCACCAGCTCAATGAACTATAAAGTGAAGTGCTTATTTGACTGGGGTAGGGGGGTGCTTTAGACAATTTTTTTTAATTAGTTGCATTTGGCATAACCGAGGCTTTCCTTAGAGGGATGTCATGCCAAGGGAAAATAAATAAAAAGCAACTGTCTCAAAGGAAAACTAAATCCAGCAGTTTTAAAATCTGCCAGCTGGCTGTGTGATCACACATCAGATACCAAACCTTTCTGTGCCCCGACGAGCTAACCACTCGCTCTAAAAGGGTACTCTGATTTGATCCACATATAGGAATCAAATACATTGGGGATTGTGCTTTTGGTAATCCGTGCTAGACTCTGGATCTCTCTGTTTGGGGAAAACTCAATTCTCTGTGTCCAGTACATGGTTCACTCAATACATTTCACTGCGGTTGTCCCTTTTCTTCTGAGCACTTAGCCATGAAAGGTGACAGCTCTGGCAAGCTGTCAGACGCTGGCTTTCAGGTGGAGGCACCGTGTAAGGCCTAGCTAACTGTCCAAAGCAGGCATGGACAGGACTTAGACGGAAGGCAGTGTGGGCTCCAGGGACCATGTCTGTAAGCAGAAAGTCTGCTTTATGCCTGACATCCCTGAGTGATGCTTCTGGCTGGGAGGTAGTGGCCCAGTGACCTGCCGTTCCACTCCAGCATTTTGGTCTTTTTCTTCCAGGGTCTTCCATTTACAAGACACACCGTCCTCATTTGTGACTTTACCAGAATCCTATCTGGGAATGCAATATTGGTGAGCCTCGTTTTGCCTCTTCAGGCAGCTTGCTGTCCTTGCCTGCTTTTCATGGGCTGGGAGTGAGCCAGGGCTCCCACCATGGTGCTGGGGGTCTGGGAGTTGTAGACTGTAGGTGGTACAGGCCACACTAGGGCACAGTACAGGCGAGTTCCTGGCTTCTCTGGACACCCAGACTGTGCCTTTGTTTATGTGTTCACTCATCCCTTCGTCTGTTCGATGCTGGCCCATAACTTGATCCCCCAGTGAAGACTGGCTTGGATAACCCAACCCACAGAGCCGAGGACAATAACTAGCAATTGCATAAGTCTTTATTCAGATATTTTGAGCATAAAAGAGGTCCAGTGCTTTTTGTTAAAAACAAAACAACCTCCCCCACCTCCCCCCCCAACAAACAAACACAGAAAATACAGAGTTAAACATGTCATTTGACAGAGGACCGATCTGAAGGGTACTCCATAGCAAGTTGACTGGGCAAGGTCTGGTGCCCCTTCATGTCCTTGGCTTTCTTTCCATCCTTGAACTCTCTTCCCCATCAGGCTCTATGCTGTTCTGTGGTATGTTGTGTATTGCTGTTTCGACACCCCATATGGACTGTCAACTCTTTTAGGACAAGATCATACTTGCACTTCCCCATAATTTACACAGTGCTGAGTGGAGTGACATGGACGTGGAATCTGCTTCACAAATATTTAATTGACAGGAAAATGAGGAATTGGGCAGAGCTTGTGGCAGCTCCTGTTTGCTTCAGAAAGATTGACACCGTGTCCTTAATCTAAAAGAGGGCTGCTCTCAGTCTCCATGCAGGTCCCTTGTGGTCACACAAGATCCTCGTTAGTCCCAATCTTGGTCCGCATCACCAGAATTCTTCTCACTATGCCATGTGGAGCTCCTAAGACATGCCCTGAAATATAAAAAGGAGGCTTGAGGGATTGATATGGTCCTAGCTAAGTGGAAATTGAGCAGAAATTCTAGAATGAGATGGGGAAAAGTATCTACGAGGTCTCCTAGTGGAGTTTCATTCCCACCAAGCTCTGGGGTCCATGGTAGATATAATGTGTGACTTCAGGGCTCCTTTTCTCTACCTAAACAAGCAGGAGAATAGTCTGCCTGTCCCTGCCTGCTTGTTTATTACTTGCAAAAGAAAGAGACCATAGCAGATTACATTTGAACTCTGGGAAAGGAAAAAAGATCATAGATGTTATGACTTGTTGCGGCTCCATAAAATGGTAGCACTTCTGGAAGGTGGCATGGCACAGGGGGAAGGCTACATGATTCAAAGCAGTTTATTTCAGACACTCTTCCGCGTCTGCCCTAGGTATAACTGAATCTTAAGAAGGCCCGTCTTCTCTTCCTACTTCTTCTGACCTGAAGGTTCTACCACACAACATTTCTGGCTGGAGGATCCAGGAAAAATGTATACTTTTATACAAGACAAAATAAAAGGCCAGGAACGGAGATATCCACCTTCCTCCTCCTTCCCTACTTCCCCACAAGCTACAGACAGACATCCATGCAGAATGGTGGTTAGACCTGGGGATCTGGGTTAAATGGGGTGTGGTGGGGCTATGAGGGATGATCCAGGGCCCTTTGTGCCTGCCCAGAGAGAACAGGGTGCCACCTGGCTCCCCAGGACTCAGGGCTGAGAGCAGTGTCTCCTACCTCACCCTGCATGCTTTATGCTAAGGCCTCTGTTCACCCTGCCAGCCAGCTGGGAGCCACCTTGTGATTGATGGCCCCAGCTTGAGTGGAAAGTCCGGATTCCAAGCAAGACAGCTAAGGAGGTGGGAGGGAGAAGCCACTTCTAACATCTGCAACAAAATTAAAAATTAAATAAATAGAATTTGTTAGTTTACAAATAGAACTGTTACTTGTTACTCAGGGTATTAACAATCTTCTTTTTGGATTAAATTTTTTATTTTTATTTTTAATTTTTTTTTTCCGGTAACACCCGTGAAAGACGTTTGTTTCAGTTGCCAACATTTCTGCAGAACTAATGTGGGTGGATTGTGACAGATATAATTTCTCCATCCTACACTTTCATCAACTTGAGTTCTGTTAAACTATACCCGCTGGGCTTAGCTCCTTTTAAAGTTTCCGCTTTGACAGGTAGATTTATTAGTCTTGAAATTTGTACAAATCAGATGTCACTCGTGGCAACTTGTCAAAATGTCAGTCTGGCGAGGCAGCATGAAAGGCTTTCTGGAGAGAGACAGACGAGAGGCAGGCTTTAGAGAACTCCAGCGTGCTCCATGGAGTCACGGGAGGAACTGCAACCCTTGATCCTGGGGGCTTTACTTTATTAAATATCTCAAGCTGCACGGAGGGGATGGGCCTTTCGGATCCAGGTCTTGGAGCCATCAAGTCTGACAGTTCCCAAATGATGGCTTCTGTCGCTCATGGTGTCAAGTTTCATTGCTTGTTATGTTCACTTAGTGGCAGAAGGTGATGGGGGGGTTGTGTGGTTGTGTAGGGGAGCAGGTCTTTTGGTTTTATCAGATATTGGGTATTTCTAGGGACTGTATAGGTGCACACAGGAGGCTCCTTTGGTCAGAAGTAGAGGCTAGCTTCTGACCTGTAAGTTTAATCTTTTGGTTCTATTGGGAAGAAGCAGGAGGGTAGTCTCAAGTATAGGCCTGGGACAAAATGCTGCTTTCCCACGGTGACAGAAGATGGCAGTCCCACATGGTCTCAGAAGACCCAAAGTTCACTTCTCCAATCTGTGCTTCTCAGAGTTCCTAGATCTCACCATTCTCCAGCCTTCCGTTAGCCAAGGATCCTGTGATTCTGCAAGCGCCATAATTATCTTAGTTTGACACGGCAGGAAATGTTAATAGTCAGAAAGCAAATTGATTATCTCGCCTGGTGTGAGTCGGAAAAGGGAGGTACAGTGAGGCAAGCCATGGTGCGGCCTGCCGCTTTTAGTCTGTGACAGACTTCACGGGTCCTGGTGGATATGGATGTCTGTTCCCTGACAGGATGCACTCTGAGAAGGTAGGTGAGAATGGCTAAGAGGGGGAGGAAGTGATGGTCTGGAGGCTGCTTGTGGAAGGGCACATTCCATATCCAGGTTATATTTACCTGGTTCTCAGTATTCATGAAGCGTCTTGCCCCAACTCTTGGGACAGCTCTGAGGAGCTTAATGAGGTTTGTCTTAAAGAGAACGAGGACTTGGGAAGAAAAGCAAGTGTTGTCAACACGGGCACAGTGATTCCCTGTCTTTGAGTCTTCCTCAGCCTGCCTCATGAAGGGTGTGTGGGCAGAGAATGGCCATCTGAGGACCTGCTGGGATCCAACTATCACCTCTGGGATTTGTGGTCTCAGCGCTGGCATGTAGCATGCTCTGACTTAAGAAGCCTGGGGCTTGCCGTCTCCAACCTCAACCCCGTCCTTTCCTCCTCCTTTTCATTGCTTTGAATTGTTGAAGTCTCTTTTCTTCACAAGTTTCCAGAAACTCTTGCTGCAAAGCAAATACCTCTTTGAGGGCTGATACTCCTTTACTGGGGATTACTTCTAGGTGATACTCTGCAAGCAAGAAAGTATTCTGGACCAGGATCAAGGCTGGGGAAAGAGAGCTGGAGTCACATTCCTGAAGGCCATTCCTATATGGCACATCTCCATCCTGTCTCTAGAGCTCAGGGCACAGCTTATTTTTGGAGAGACAGGAGGACCACTGAGAAGAGACCATCCCCAGGCATTTCAGGGCCATGTTCTCCAGTGAAGGGAGGGAGCCTCTGCACAGAGCCTTTCCCTCACCTCTTTCAACAGCACATGGACTCAGGTGCACTGGTGCCTGAGTCATTTTCTGCTAGCAACAGAGTCTGAGGTGTGGGCTGGGAGCTCTGTGGGATCCTCCCAGGCAGGCCAAGGATCAAGTCCACTCTTTATGGTTCTAGTGGGGTGTGGCTGGGTGAGCGATGTGACTGACCTGGCAACTGTGTGAGATTATCTCAGGTGAAAACTCTCAGACATTAGGAGACAGCATAATGATTATGGTTGTGATGATGGAGTAATTGTGGGAATTACCCTAATAATCCCTTAGGTGTGTGTCAGCCTCTCAGATACTTATGATCTCACGTAACCTCTACCTACTTCTGTAGGTGGAAAGGTCTAGTGGGCCTTGTGGGGTAGTTAATAGGGGAAACTGAGGCACGGAGCTTATACTTTTCACTCTGGCCTCTGTTGATAAGCTACTTGAATCCTGGAAAAGTGATTTTTTTTTTCTTTTGTGCTAATGCTCAATGTGGGTTAGGATTGTATTTCTCAGAGTGATGCATACAAAAACACAGAGATACACACACATGCATGCATATACATGAACACAGACACATACACAGGCATGAACATAGGCATGCAGACATAGACCCATAGAGACATCTACCCCATATACAAATATAATCGGATACACACACACACACACACAAACACATGCATGCAGACATGCATGGATGCACGCACGCACATCTGTGGGTTCCAAATCCCAGCAGCCTTTGCTTCACCATGCACTACTGAAAGGCTCACCTACATGTCATCTCCCCAGTCAGCTCTTTCTCTCCTGCCCTGGCTATCACCAGTTGTCTATAAGCAAACAGGAATAAGACAGAAGCAGACATCCCAGGAACACTAAGATGACTTTCTTGAACAACAACAAAAAAACCTGGCATGTGCCACAGCACAGGGCCACTAGCTTTTGTGTGTCTGATACAGTCTTGGTCTGTGTTCGGTCAATGGAGGAGGATTTTCTAAGGCTTTCCTCCAAAGACAGCTCTGCCTGCCCTGCAAGTCAGGTCACTTTCAGCAATTGGTTCTGGGAGTTGGAAGACAGGAAAGCCGTGGGTAGTGTCCGTCAGCTGCAGCCTTGAACTTCCCTTTCTGGAGTGCATCTCTGCCTCTGCTTCGTCATTTCAGGGAGGCCAGCGGGGAAGAGTGGGGTAGGCGAGGCGGGGAGGCAGGGATGGAGGAAAAAACCCACCCGCCCGTCTGGCATTAGTTCAGAAAGCTCTCCAACTCACACATCTGGTTCTTATATTTCAAAGTTAATTAGTCATATTGAGGCTGTCTGAAGATAAATTTATCATCCAGAAAAAACACAAACAGTTTGAAAAATGAAAGGAAGTGAGGTGACATGCCTTGACGTTTAAATAAATCATTTTAACATGATTAAAAAACTTGTCCTGTCTGACACCCAGCACTTGGGTACTTTGTAAAGGATTTTTTTTTCCTTCTTTATTTTTTTTCCATTCCTTTTTTTTTTTTTTTTTTTTTTGACAAAGACAAGTCTCTGCTTGGTCTACAAAAGCCTTTACCATTCAATTACTCAGTACAATCTTTGGCCAATTGCTTTCTGAGTGACTAGCAGGGCATACAGCCCACAGCTGGCCCCACTCTCTGGGCTGGTAGCAGGGGGATTGGGGTAGGCAGTGATTACCCCAGGGGGAAAACTCGGAGCAAACATTAAGAGCTTTGGGCAACCAGAGGCTTTTTCTGAGTGAGGAGAATAAGCTTCTAATGTTGCTCTCTGGGCCCTGGCTGATTAAGCAGGAAATCCATCCAGAACCCAAGGAAGAAAGATCTTCCTGAAATGCCTGGACCACATGTGTCCTGTTCCTGACACCTCCCTGGGCACATATGACAGCTTGGACTCTTGGGCTGATGGAATCAGGATCAAGGCTTTCTCTGGCTAAGTTATAGTGAGCAAGAGCCAGATGGGGTGGTAGAAAATGTAAGATACCACAAGCTTTCCTGTATTGGTTGTTCTAGGAGCAGAGAGAAAAACCTGGAATCTAGCACTTTCAGAGACACTGTGTTCCAGTTGACTCATTCACTGACTGACTCATCCATGTCCGGGGCTATGTCAGTGTACCATGTGTGTGTGTGTGTGTGTGTGTGTGTGTGTGTGTGTGTGTGTGTGTGTTTGCAAAGGTTGCTGGCTTCTGTCCTGTGGAATGATTGACATTTCTTCCCTGTCCAGCTGAGCAGTGTGAACAGGTCCCTGAGTGGTTTATGTGGTGGTGCTGGTGGTATGTACAGATGTTCCTGATGTGGGAGAGAGGGTGGGACAGGGTAGGGCTTTTCCTAATTCCATCCAAGGGAAACTGGTCCTTGGGGGGCATTGCTAGGCCCCTGATGACCCCTCCTTGGATTGTGTTCTCTGGGCCCCAGAGGTGTGACATAATCCAGCATCAGCGGTCTCTCCTATTAGCAATTTGGTCTCTTCAGTTTTGTTAATGGGATAACAAGAGGTGCTGGTTATGGTGCAAAAGCCTCGTCATGTTGGTAATTTTCACTGTAACATGTTAGCAATCTGTCACTATTTGTTTCCAGCAATACTGGCACAAGCCTGCTTACATCAAGGGCTTTCATTTTCTCTCCACACCGCCAGACTGTTCTTTCTGTCTCTGGCTAGGTAGCTTCTCCTATTTTGAGCTGCCTCTGTCCATCTGCTTCTGCAGACTTCCATGTCTGCCTGTGTTTTCCCCTCTCAGCTCCCTGACAGCTACTTCTAAGTTTGCATCAAAGGGAAACACCATCTTTGGTGACCTGCAATGATGGAATTCTGAGGCCAGAAGCCCTAACTGTCATTACTACCATCTGTCATATGGAAGACAAAGGTCCAGAGGAATTGGGTCTTGCCTTAGGTGTCATGGTTTAGGTACAAGGTCAATCTTCATAATTTCAAATCCATCATGCATTTCTATATGCGCTTATATGGAACAAAGCCAGGAGGGGCCAGAAACCAATGTTTTTCACTGGGAACAATATCCTGGTAAAGTTAATGCCACAGAAAGTCTATTTTTAAAATCAAGCTTTCCCAGGAAGGACCTTATAGCCAGGTGGTTTTCTGGGATGGCGCTATAGTTTTAGGAGCCTGGCTCTGGAATCAGGAAGGAATCTTAGTGATTCCTGCTTAGCAGAATTTGGCTTCAGTGGTGGGCACCTGCTGTCCAGCACAGAAATCCTGGACATAAATAGCTGTTTATGTTCCTGCTTGCTTCTAGGCCTTGTACTCCTGCTGCATCCCCAGGAACACTTCATCTTGTCCTGTTCATTGCTGGGTAGCCAAGATGCCTTCTTGCTGGAAGGATTTCTCTCCACAGCTGGTCCATAGAGGCTAAAGCCATAATGCTAAGATGGCTGATTCTGAGTCATAGAGACTTGGGTTTGGACCTCAGCCCCCGAATGGCTTCAGGACCTTTCCAGAAGGAAGCCGTGGCCTCAGATTCTTTCATTGAAATGGGGATACTTCACAGTCTGTTCTTAGTTGGGAAGAGACAAATATATATTAAAGAATGCAGCATGCTAGAATGTAGTGAGGAAGTGTGCTATGAACCAAACACATGGCCTGGTATCTAGGAATGGTGGGTGATGCAAGCCCATTTCCCAAGTGTTCTCAGAGCAGCCCATGGCAAGGATGTCTGTGCAGTCATAAACAGCATGGAGTCCAAAGGGCTTGTATTCCCTGTGGGTCAAGAAGAATTTCTAGTTTAGAGGCATTTAGAGCATGAGATGAAGATTCATATTTCTGAAGCAGAAAAAGAAAGTGCTTGGACAGGGTTGTTCAAGGAAGGCCATACCAGGATTGTGCATGATTCAGTTCCGTCAAAACCTTACCATAATTTTCCAATGCTTCCTTGATTCCTTCTCATGAAGCTGCCTGTCCACTCTGAAATCCTAGAGTGGTCTCATCATACATTACATAATAACAAGCATGGTTTACAGAGGCAGGCAAGTCAGAAATGCAATCCTGGGAGGGGCTGGGCACCTACCTCCTTCCAGTTGCTTCTTTACCCTGCCTCCTTCCAAACCTGCCATGGCTGCTCGGGTTTAGGTACTGGGCTCGCCGTTCTGACTTCTGGCTGCTTGCCATTGAGTTTATAGACAGTTTTCTGTGTGTGCACGAGTGTGTATTTGTGTGTGTGTGTGTGTGTGTATGCACAGGCTTACTATATCTTTTCATGGACTCCAAGTCTCTGCTTTGAAAATTGGAGGGTTGAGGTTTGCTGCCATGTAGGCTCTGTGGGCCTCAGTTTCTACCCACAGTCCCTCCTGTGACCAGCTCATTCTGAACCTGGCACCTCTGTGGAGGACTGTCCAGAGCACATAATTTAAGGTATTTCTCTCATGACACTTTCTTTGTACAGTTGTTTTCTCTCATTAGGAAGCTAACTGCCTTGCTGTTTATTTCTTCTTCTGGAGATTGAAGGGCCCTTCTCTCCCTGTGTCCCTACGTCATGAAGTACATATGCGCCGTGCCTACCTGTTGGCTGAATATGGAAGCCCGTGAGGAATGGCCATAGACAGTATCCTCTACCTGTCTCACCAGCTTTCTGTAAAGGTCACTAATGGCAGCTGTGGAAGTAATTTGAAAATGTGCAAAGAAATATGCCAAGTGTAAGCTATTAACATTCCTCTCTCATGGGAGGTAGAAGACATTTCTTTGCCAAAATATCTCAGTAGCCTTGAGGTTGAGCCTAGCAGAAACTAGCCCTCTCCCAGGTGTCTCTCTCCCACCTACACAGGGACCCTTTAAGCTAGAGTAACTCAACTCTGTTTTATTCAGATTCCTTTGTGCTGATTGCTACATCTTGGGCTGGGAGAGAGTGAGATGGAAAGGCATCACTGGGTGTCTGTCCCTGGGCAAGTCATACTCCAGGGTAAGGCTGGCTGGAAAACTAGCACATTTTAATTTAGGCACTCCTTGGAACAGGCCTGGCAAGTTTAGGTGCTGAGGCAGCTGGAAGGAAGGAGTGATTGGCCCTCAAAAGAGGGAACTGACAGAGAACCATTTGGAAGAGGAAATTCACCCTTCTAGGAATGGGGTGAGGTTTCCTAGAACCATATACACCTCCAATTTATTGCTCTCTCTCTCTCTCTCTCTCTCTCTCTCTCACACACACACACACACATTATAGGGTAGGACATACAAATGAGGGAGAACATGTGGTCTTTTCTTTCTGAGTTGAGCACCTTGTTTAATATTGTATTTTCCAGGTTCATCCATTTTTTCTGCAAATTTTATGATCTTACTTTCTTTATGAACAGTACACCATTGTGCTTGTGTGTGTTCAGTTGTTCTATAGACCAGCCTGGTCTTGAACTCAGAGACACATCTGCCTCTGTGTTCCCAAGTGCTGGGGTCAAAGGCGTGTGCTATCACCTCTGGCTTATATATTTTTCTTTATTCATTTGGTGATGGTAAATAGAACATCAGTCAACATGGATGTGCAGAGTCACATTGCCGGGGTGTGGAGCCCTCTGGGTGTGTGTCCAGGAGTAGGATAGCCAGGTCATATACAGTTCTATTTGTATGTTTTTGAGAAACCTCTGCACTGATCTCCATAATGGCTTCATTAATTTGCACCCCCACCAGCAGGGAATAGGGGTTCCTCTTTCTCCACATCCTCCCCAAGATTTGTTATTAGTTTTCTTCATGATAACCATTGTGTCTGGGGTCAGAGGTTATCTCAGAGTAGTTTTAATTTGCATGTCCCTCTTAGCTAGGGATGCCAACTGCTTGAAGAAGTAGTTCCTGGATGTTTGTGTTGTTACTTTTGAAAACTGCCTGTTTATTTCATCAGCTCACTTGCTGACTGGCAGTTTTACTTCCCTGGCATTTAATTTCTACAGTTCCTTGTAAATTCTGGATACTAGCTCCCATCTGTAACTGGTAAAGATTCTCTCCATTTCTATGGGCTATCTGTGTATCCTGACGATAGCTTTCTTTTGTTGAGCAAAACCATTTTAATTTCATGAAGCTCCATTCGTTGATTCTTAAGGCTAGTTCCCATGCTACTGAAGCTCTGTTCAGAAAGTTTTTGCTTATGTGGTATGAGTACCACAACTCTAGAATGTAGCTATTTATATTTGTGGCTTTTGGAAAGGTCACAAGTCATTGCAACATCATAATTTTAACATCCCAAGGACTAGTTTGGGGTTCTTTGTTGGGGTACTGTTGCCTTTATAGGAATGCATACTACAAATTCATGCTTTTCTGTTGTCCCAACCAATTCTCACGGCCTTGTGTTCTTCTAATGAGGATTAGCAAACTTTGGCTGGGTCAGAATTCAGGGTTCTAGGATGCCTCCCCAGGGTCCTGATGATGGTCAGGAGCTCCTGGCTCCTCTGCTTCCTTTATCATCATCATCCTTTCTGCTTCCCACATGATCCATGTTCCTATCAGAATACCCCTACTTTCATGAAAACTATGAGGTTTCTGTGGTGATTTGAATGAAAATGCCACCACTCCCCATTCTCTGTAGGTTCATATCCTTGAATGCTTTGTTCCTAGCTGGTGGAAAGTTTAGGGGATGTGACCTTGTTGGAGAAGGTGTGTCACCTGGGGTGGGCTTTGAGGTTAGGGTCTCCTGTTATCTCCCTTTACCTTCTGATGATGACATAAAGCTCTCAGCTCCTGCTCCAGCACCATGCTAACCTGCCTGCCACCATGCTCCCTGCCATGATGGACTCACACTCTGAAACTAAAGCCAACCACCACTTAGATGGTTTTCCTTCCCTTCCCTTTCTTTTATTTTTTTAAAGTAAGTTGTCATTGTGTCTTTTCACAGCAATAGAAAATCAACCAAGACAGTTCCCCCCCTCCATGTGTCATACAGGGGCAGGACTCCATCGTTTCTTCCTTGGCTTCTACACCCATCTTCTCTTCTCTATAGCACCTGTAGCCCATGCTGTCTAGGTGGATGTCACTTGACTCTGGAATAATGCCATCCTATCCCATCTGCTTCCTGCATGTGGCTCTGGCCAGTTTCCTGAAGATTGCCTCTGGGTCTTATTTTTGTTTCTCCATTTGTCCAAATGAGAGTTCAATAAACAATAGCAGGCTGATTGACATTCCCCCCCTTCTGCATTGGGTTTGACTAGGGACATAGGGAGCTGTTCCTTTAGTGGCATTTTCCATTGGGTACAAGGCACTGAGAGAGGCCTTTAAGATGTTAGTTAAGGGCTAGGGAGATGGCTCTGTGGGTTAAGGCACTCGGGTCTCAATGACACAAGCCTGAGTTGTACATAAAAGTGGAGGAAACTCACTAACCCACAAAATTGTCCTCTGATCTCTCAATAATAAACAAAAAAATTTAAAAAATTAGTTGAATACATTCAGTTGGGAGCAGTTTTTATGTCTGTTGGTAATAAAGTCCACCAGATTCTTTTTTGGAATATATATATGTATATATATCATATGTGTCATATACATATATGTATGCAATAATTAGTGACGAAGAGGACATGAATTTGAAGGAGAGTAAGGAGGGGAATCTAGCAGCCCTTAGCGTGAAGAAGGGAAGGGGAAATTGTTGTAATTAAATAATTATCTCAAAGACAGTGCAGTTCACAGGGCTGAAGAGATGCTCAGAGGTTAAGGACACTTATTGTTCTTGTAGAAAACCTGGGTTTGATTTCTGGCTTCCATATGGTGTTTCACAACTGTCCATAACTCTGGTTCCAGAAGATTCTATGCCTAATCCCTGTGGACTTCTGCACACATGTACTGCATTTTCATACACTTAGTCACACACATATACACATAAAAATTAAATAAATAAATAATGGCTAGGGTGCTGGGCCCCTGAAGTGTCTACTGGGCTATTTGGCCCTAGAGCATGACATCATCACAAATCCTTTTCCAGAGCAGAGCTGGATACCTGCTGGGAATCAGGATCTGCTAAGCAGTGTGGTCAAAAAGTTGTGGCTATGGGGTCGGTCCTGAGTCTGCCTTGACGCCCCGTTTCTCCAGAGCTCTACCCTAGTGTAGCTCTCATTGGACATTTAAGCATGGCTGCTTTGTAAGCGCTCAGAAAAATTATATCCCTGTCATATTTGAACACTCCGAAATGGGAAAGAATTACTTTATTGGGCACCGTCCCCCACCTTTCTGTGAAATGTTTGAAGCCAACAGAATGTTTTCAAGCAATTTTGTGCCACTAGATTTGGCGAAACTTACTTCAAGTGTCTTTCCAGAGGCTTTCATAGGAAAGTAATTGTGTAATTAGCTATAAATTAGTAAAATTATGCTAATTACTTCCAGGTGTGACATATTTCGTGCTTAAAAAACAAGAGAAATAAAGGGCTGTCGCTGTACTTCCCATGTAGAGTTTGCCCAGGCAGCTTGACAGGCTGATATGCACATTTACTTAATATTTTTTTTTAATTATATAATTTCTGAATAAGTACAAACAGACCCAGGAACAAAAGTACAACAGACAAAACCCAGGACTGACTCTTTTCTATATGTGCTTAATTAAAAGGAATGCAAGTGGGAGATCTTCCAGAACCTTCTTTTCAAACTCTTAATGCGTATCTCACAAGTGGGGATGCTGGTGTCAGAGAGGCCTTTGGTTTTTCTTGGCATGTAGGTCAGAGGCGGTCCACAGTCGCTGGGTGTGTCTCCCTTGGCAAACTCCTTTTTGCTCCAGTCTTGTTACTGTGACACTGTAACCTGACGATGGAATGACAACCAGTGCATAGCATTGTCCGCAGTGTCTAATTTCATGCAGTCCTTTATCATGATGGTCTGTCTTAACACAGTCCTGTGACGTATGTCGGTATGTAGGGCAAGTATTGTGTGGCCTCACAGAGTATAGTCACACATTGCTTAATGATTGGGATATATTCCCAAGAAATGGCATCATTAGGCAATTCCACTGTTGTTGTGCAAACATCTTAGAATATACTTACACCCACAAAGATGGCTGAAGTGACTAGGAGGTATAACTTTATGGGACCCCTGTTGTATGTGGCTGAAATGTTCAGGAACACCTGACGACTACATTATCTTAGGATACAGTAAGTTTTTTTTTTCTTTTTAAAGAAAATGTGGGAACAGAATTTGAAAATTGAACATATTTCCCACCTCTCTCTTCCCTTCTCCCTTTCCTGCCTTCTCTAAATATATGTAAATATGATCAGCACTACCTGTACGCAGTGGTAATGATGATAAGGCATAAAGCAAACAATTAACTAACCAATTATTTCTGTAGGTCAAATATGTTGGGTCCTGTGATAGGTGTTGGCTTTACAAAGACCAATGTCACATTTCAGATCACTGAGAGAGGGAGAGACATGATAAATACAGTGATAAAATATTGTAAACACTAGTTATAATGACCCCAGGTCTTTGACTTTCTCTCTGACATAGACAGGGTTTCTCTGTGTAGTCTGGCTGTCCTGGAACTCACTAGGTAGACCAGGCTGGCCTTGAACTCACAAAGACCCACCTGTCTCTGCCTTCTGAGTGTTGGGATTAAAGGAATGCATCATCACCATCTAGTAAATTTTACATTGGCCTTTCCTTCTTTCCTCCCTCCCTCCCCCTCCATCCCTTCCTCTCTTCCTTTCCTTTATATTCTCTCTCTCTCTCTCTCTCTCACTGTATGAGGTTTTGGGCCTGGACTTTTTGTCCTGGCCCAGTGGCCCAGACCCACTTGCAGTCCTACTGCTGCTTAGCACCAAATAATTACACAAAGGCTTAGATTAATTTTATGCTGATTGGCCTAGGGTCCAGGCATATTGTTAGCTAG
Organism: Sigmodon hispidus; assembly: GCA_004025045.1. Taxonomy (NCBI): domain Eukaryota; kingdom Metazoa; phylum Chordata; class Mammalia; order Rodentia; family Cricetidae; genus Sigmodon; species Sigmodon hispidus. The sequence continues at coordinate 315,706 of PVIH01000516.1, forward strand.
CTCTTGCTCTTAAACTAACTCATGATTCTTATCTTGTTTAGCTATGCAGCCTGGTATCTTTTCTCAGAGCAGCATAGTTGTCCTCTGCATCTCATGTCCACCTCATTATGGTGTCTCTCTGGCTTCTCTGTGGCATCTCTGCTCTGTTCTTCCTCTTCCCTGAGTTTTCTTAGTCTAGTAGCCCCACTCATGCTTCCTGTCTGCCTTTGGCCAATCAGCATTTTTATTAAACCAGCAGGTGGGACAATTATTTACAATGTAACAACATAATCCCACCCCTCTCTCTCTCTTTCTCTTGGTGGTCTTGGATTTTCTAAGGCTAGTTCTATTTGTAAACATGTTCTCTTTTTCCAAGAACTTTTATGATCACAAAATATTGGGTCTGAACTGTGGCTTGGAGAACTTGCCCTAGAGGTGCTAATAGAGGGATATACAAACACCATAGCAAGACAAGGATAGTTTCCACAGAGAAGGATATTTCAGCAGAGTCTTCAGGGTAGGTATAGTAGTCCAGATAGGGGAGAAGACAAGGAAATCAGCAGAGCTGATGTCCAAGCAGATCATGGAGGGACACCTAGCAGCTTTCTAGGTGTTAGTAGTAGAGGAGTTCTTAGTGGGGGAATAGTGGGGACACATGCACAGAGACACTTGTCACAGTGGTGAGTTTGTGGACCTGTAGGTAGCTCACTGTAGCTGAAGTACTGGATGTGAGGAGTGAAGTTGTTGAGGAGGTGGGTGAAAGGGCTTTGAAAGTTGTGATGTAGGGAGGTGGCTGTACTTTCAAAGGAAGGGAAACACTATAAACCATTTAAGTCTCTGTGTGTGTGTACTTGTGTTGCTTACCATGATGATCCTCATTTCAATCTTGCTCCCACAAATGATCTACTTTCATTTTTTTTAAACTTTATTTATTTATTATTTATTTGCCTTGGTGTTTGCCTGGAACTGGAACTACAGACAGTTGTTAGCTGCCATGTGGGTGCTGGGAATCGAACCCGGGTCCTCTGGAAGAGCAGACGGTGCTCTTAACCGCTGAGCCATCTCTCCAGCCCCCCCACTTTCATTTTTTAAGACAAATGATTGTTGCTGGGCAGCTGACTTGGAACACCCTGAGGCTGCAGTTTAGAAGGAAGAAGAACAGGAAGCATGAAGCATGTTCACACCCAGTGCCACGATGGGCATCCTCCATACCATTGGAATTTCTGCCTTCTGATCTTGAGTTGTTGTTGTTGTTGTTGTTTTAAAGATCTCACTGGATGCTGGGCATGGTTGGACATGTCTGTCATCTCAGCACTGAGGAGACAGAGGTTGGAGAATTGCATGTTCAAGGCTGATCTTGGTAATATAGTCTATATCTCAAAAACAAACAAGCAATAATAGCACCATAAAGGTCAAACCACAGTATGCTTTAAAATACCATAATGTAGAAATATTAAAGAATTACAGAAAGTAAAATAAACCCAATAATAATATCAAACTGTGACAGAATGACACTCAGGCTGGGTAACAGGAGAGCTGTGGACCTTCTGATTGGAGCTACTTTCCTAGTCTGATATCACATTCTGCATTTAGAAGAGCTTGGACTTGTTGATCTTTAAGGCCTTTCCAGGTCTCCCCTGTAACCACCACATTTTTACTTTGGATAGTGCCATGAAAAAGGCAGCTCCGTCTTGTTGCAGAGGAGATGAGGAATGGGGTTGAGAATTAAAACAGCTGGCAGGAGCTGTGGAGATTCCTTTCTTGCTGTCCAGCTGAGGAGCATTTGAACATGCCCCACCATCAAATTTCCTCTGTTCACATGACTTCCATTTTCCTAGGACCAAGATGCTTTTATAAAGAATCTCACATTTTGTCAGAAGTCAAGCTAAGTTGGTGTCCTCTGAAGAGTACCTTAATTTGATTTTTACCATTAACACAATCAATGGATAACACACTGACAGGAGCTAGGATCTTCTGAGCTCACGCTTCTATGGTCAGACATTATGTGAAGGGTGCTGTGTTTATTTAACCACCTAATGCTGAGAGGAAGGGGACATTGCTATCCTTGTATTACAGATGGAGACATAGTCTCACAGAAAAATTAAATAACCAGGACTGTCTCTGCACTGGGCTTGAGGAAGGTAGTGGAGTCGGAACCAGATGCCCAACTCCAAAACCCTCCATCCATTGCATCTCTTTTTCTCAAGCCAGGCTCTCCTGAGACTTTGGAGGTTTTAATGGGACAATCTATGTGCTAAATACCTTTTAAATTGTAACCTACAGAGCTCATCAAGAAGTCAGGTTAGTTGTGCTTCCTCTGGCCAGTGCAGGCAAAGCCTCCCGGGGTAGCTGGGCTCTTGATAGGAACATAGGCAGAAGGGACCAGATCCAAGCTAGAGGAAAAGCCCTTCAGAGATAGAACTAGACGCCTCTTCCTAGCAGGCTCCTTCCCTAGTGACCTGTGTGGCCCTTGGCCTGACTCAAGGCAGCAAACACAGATGCCACTTATGCAGCCTTTGAGCAGGCAGATGCTTCCAAGGGCATGGGGGATTCTCTTGGAAGCTCACTGGGGACTTTTTCTGCCTTGTGGGTCTCAGGTGGAACCATTCTGCTTTCTTGTTACTCAGGAAATTGTGCATAGTCACCTTGCTAGCCTGTCTCTAGGCCTCTGCTTATATTTCTTGCTCACAAGAACTGATGTTTGCCTCCAAGGATACTGCCACCAGAGAGGAGGGAACCTCAACTCAGAAAATGCCTCTATATGATGGGCTATAAGTAAGCCTATGGGACATTTTCTTAATTAGTGTTTGATGTGTCTCGTCCAGCCCATTGTGGGTGGTGCTATCCCTGGATTCTGTGAGAAAGCAGGCTGAGCAAACCATGGGGAGCAAGCCAGTAAGCAGCACCCCTCCATGGTCTCTGCATCAGCTCCTGCCTCCAGGTTCCTGTCCTGTTTGAATTCCTGTTCTGACTTCCTTCAATGATGAACAGTACTGGGAAAGTATAAGCTGAATAAATGTTATCCCCCTCCCCAAGTCATGACATTTCATCACATCAATAGAAACTCTAAGACACTAAAGATCCCTGACCCAGCTAGTGAGCAGTAGACTTAGAATTCCAATTCAGTTTTCGTGGCTAAAAGTCTATGTTCTTATTAAGAGCACCATGCTTTATGTAATTATAGCAGCCTATTAAGTTAATTATTATTATTTCTCTCAACTCAGGAGTATTCTTGGGGGGGGTGCATTTTTGAGGAGAGGAAGTTGGATGTGAGGGAGATTGTGGTTAGGAAAATGAGAGAGAAAAAAAGAAGACAATAGGGAAAGGCTAAGTTTAGGGTCACAGGGGCCTCATTGAGAAGCACACTGCTGTTTCAGCTGCCTGAGTCTCCAGGCAGTCATCAGCTTCTCTATCAGTGATTTTCATCAGCAGACCAATGAACCAATATTTACTTGGGGATTTGGAAATGGACGCAGAAGGCTTACTGTTAGGGGGCATTTGACAAGACAGCTATTTTCTCTGGCCATAGAACCCAGGAGGGCAGCAATGATCTCTGGAGAGTTTGTGAACTTAGCAGTTTCTAGCACTGTAAAAGTTAACACAAATGAGGATGAGGGGTGGGGGGCCATGTCAGGTTCAAGTAGGACTGTTCTTATCTGATTATCCAGTTTTCTCCAAAGGTCACTTCCACGTGGCTTTGGTTCTCTTTGTCACTTTTCATCCTCATGATGGCTTCAAGATGACTTCCATCCTCTGCTCTTTTCTCTGATGCACTACAGCCCTCAGTGGATGCGAGAATGACACACACTTTACTAATGAGGAAACAGGGGCTCAAAGAGAAACTACAGCATGTGCTAGGTCCTGGGAGCAGGTTTGGATTGGAGCATCACAGTCCATTGTGACTTCCTAATTTCCTTCCAGTGCATCTGCTCTTGTAGAAAGGACTTGGTATGGGTGAAGCCTTAGTCTTCACGAAGAACTGCATTGTTACCAAGGTCACTACTGAGCACCTCAAAGCTGGGTACTCTGGGTTCATGCAGGCAGGGCCATAGTGATTTTTTTTGTTTTCATTTCTTGTCCTCATTAACTTTCCTGTCTTGAGAGAATTGCTTTGCAGGAGATGGCAGTGATGTTTTGGATATTGAGTATACCACCCCCATCCAAGGCTCATGTGTTCAAGACTTGGCCTCTCGCTGTGGATCCTTCATTAATAAGTCACTGTATGACGAAGGGTCTGATCTAATCAATGGATTAATTTGTTGACAGGTTAGTAATGTGATGGGATCACTGGAAAGTGGCAGAAACACTGGGAGATGGGCTCTATTCAGAGACAAAGGGTTAGAGGCAGTGCGACCTTGGAAGCCATATCTTGTCCTAAGTCTGTCTGTTTCTCCTTCACTGACATGAGGTGTGTGCCTCCACTCATTATACTCCCTTGGTTGTGATGCTGACTTGCCTCAGGTCCAGCCAATCATAGGCTCAAAACCTCTACACTTGAGCACAAATACATAATTTTTCTTTTAAAATACTTTATCTCAGTATTTGTCACAGTGATAAAAAGATAACGAAAACAGTGAGCCACATCAATGCTACAAAAACTTTGAACTTAGCACAGGATCTGTAAAAGCTGCCCAGATAATTCAGAACCTCTGAATCTATGTTTCCTCTTTAGCAGCAACCATTGTTAATATGTCTTCTAGACTTTTTCATTGTTGATATGCTATGTGTGCTATAGGCAAAAGGCTTGTAAATACAAGCACGCTCATTCTACACCCCTAGTATTGTAACTCTCATTTTCATTAAGGAATCTTTTATGGTCCTGTATTCGCATTGGAGCCTACAGCCCTAGCTCATTTTTCTTAACACACAACAGTACTCGTATTTTAATTTGAAGATGATCCAGTTGATTTAACCTATTCTGAGTTGATGGACAGTTGGGTGGATTCCAGCTTTTTCTCCTGCAAACAGTGCTCTGGGCAGCATCCTCATACTGTTGGATAAATTTATGTAAATGAAACTTGTGGCACACAGAATTTGTGCATTTAGAATTCTGATCAATATTGCCACATTGCTTTCAAAAAAGGTTGTCTTCATTTACAGGGTTTTTTTGCACATGTTCAGTAAATGCTGTGGAAATTGTTCCTGACAGTTTATTTAATTATTATTGTGATTCAACCCTCCACTCTGCTCAGGGTGATTCTACCCCAGTGTGGAGAAAGAGATTTCAGCCCATCTCAGCCCTCACTTACTTGGGGGCTGGAGGCATCATTTCCTTGTGGAGGTAATGATGTGTCTCATGAAGAATACATTCAGAGACTCAATAAATATTTATTAAATCCTTTGCCCAGTGCCTGGTTATTGAGAAACCCTTTCTGAAAGGCACACAGAAATGCCTATTCATCCTACATAGGGTACCAATGGACCAAAGAGAAGTCTCCACTGAAGCCCATTCTGGTGAGCCAGTAAGTCTACTAGGGTTACTTACAGGCCCATGGGTGGCTCACCAACAGTTTCTTTGAGTTCATACATGCATCAGTTGGGTTGTGCTTGAAAGATGTTTTCTTTGAGTCATATATCACCACTGATTTTTACACTTTCTCCCTCTTCTTCCAGATAGTTCCCTGAACTCTGGGGAGAGGGGTTTGATGGAGACATTCTATTTAGGACTGAGTGCCCTAAATCTCTTCTTCTTTGCACATTGTTCAGTTGTGGTTCTCTGAATTAGCTTCCTTCTACTGCAGAAGCAGCTTTTCTGATGATGGCTGAGTGAGGTATTATTGGTCTATGAGTACAGCAGATGTGATTGAGGATCATTTTGTTGCTATGTTCCTAACAGTGATTTCTCAAAAGGACTTTTCCTTCATCACATCTTTACCAACTTTCATTATGCTTTTTTTCTGTAACTTTGAATAGAAAAAGAGTAAGACACACACCTTAATTTCTAATCTGCATGCATTCTATCCAGTACCCTGTGTGCTATACAGGACCTCCTCAAAATCCATATGATCTCCAGTTAAAATTCTCACTTCCAAGCATCCAGAGATCCTGCCTCATTCTAGAGGTTGGACTCCACACTGGTGGGAATTAGAGTCTATTAAATTAAGAGATTGTATTATGCCACTATAAAATCAAACAGACTATTAGTATTTCATGCCTCAGTTGCCTAAATTTAACTTGAATAAGGACAATACCAATAGACATGTTAACTTAGAATAGGGGAGCCGAAGAGGCCTCAATCCTAGACAAGAAGTACAGGCAAGTAAGGAGTGAGATAAATAGTCTTCCCTAGGAAAGAACACAGCATTTGGTTCCTCCTAATACTAAATGATCAGCCTGTTTGCAGCATGCAAAGATCCAAGCATGATGAGGTCTTTATATGGGGAGGTGGACATGGGATCTCAGCCCTAACCCAAAAACTATCTGCAATTGGCACCTCTGACAAAAGAAACACCAGCTTTCTCCAATGGTATCTCACTGGGTATGTCAACCACACTTCAGGCTAGATCCCATAGTTGGTCAACACAAAAGAACTCAATGGTATTTTTGTTGACTATTTGTCTCATTTTGTTTGTTTGAGCATTTTTGTATTTTTTTTCTTTCTTTTCCTTCTTTTTTTGTCTTATTGCTTTCATATTTTACTTTCATATTTTGGTTTCTGTTTTTGCATTTTAATGTTTGTTTTGTGTGCATTTCTTTTTTTAAAAGAGAGAAAAAGAGGAAGGCCATGGACTTGGGTGGGTGGGGAAGTAGAGGGGTCTGGGAAGAGTTGGGGAGGGAAAAGGTGTGATCAGAATGTATTCTATGAAAAAATAGTTTTTAATTAAATAAAAAAAGAAATCACCTGTGAACTGGGGAGAGGACTCTGGATGGCATTTGTCGGCCTTGTACATGTAGGGTAAGGTGAGGTTTCTTGGCTTCAGACACAAGTTCTGCCTTTCTAAATGTGATGTTTTGAGCAATTTTTCTCCCAATGGCCTTGGTGTTTTTTGTCACTGGGGCACACTGTCTACTCTCCTTGTTTTTTATTACTCTATATTCAGAAGTAAGAGTATCTGTTGGTTTGCTAGACATAACCCTCTCCATATTGCCAGCCTGCTCAGGCATCTGGTGTTAATCACTCTGTCTGAGCCTATGGCCTCCGAGGTCTATGGCTTCACATTGTGCTCCAGAGCAAGGGAGAAATCAGGGCATGGGAGTGAGTTGGGAATGGAGCAAGCTGACTTCTTAATTTAGTCTGGGTATGACCACTGTTGTGACATGTTCCCTGAAGGCTGATGTGCTAAAAGGCTTGGTGGTCAGAGCAATGTTCAGAGAGGCTCTTGTGAAGTGATTGAATCATTTTTTTTTTTTTTACTTATTCAGTTGTTAAATCCATTGAAAGATTTTAAGTTTGATGACACTGTTGAGACATGGTAGAAACTATGAGGTAGGACCTATTTGGCAAGTAGAGGGGTCATTGGGGCTGTGTCTTGGAAGCATTTGTCTTGTTTCTGACCCCTCTTGCTTCCTGGCTGCTGTGAGGTGAATTGTCTTCCATCTCCATGCCACTCCACCATAGCATTTGTGCCTTGAAACAAGGAAATTATGAGTAGAAACCTCTCAAGTCTTGAAGTAAACATAAGTCTTCTATTCTTTAAGTTGATTTGCTGAGTTATCTTGTCTGGTAATAAAAAGTGGCAAACACTATTTCATAAATTCTATTTAGTATTAGAATTCAAACCTGGAGCCACATATTGGGGGAAAGCTAAAATATCAGAGAGACAGGAAACAAACACAGCCAATTCTCACTCATTCAGCTCTTCAGGCCTGTCTCCTCCAAGCTTCCTTATCCTCTGCTGACAGAAGAAAGTGGCAGGGGAAGCTGAGCTCCTCCCTCCTCTTTCTCTGCCCAGCTATCTCACTTCTTGGTCCTACTTTCCTAGTACTAGGATTAAAGGTGTGTGCCACCACCGCCTGGCTCTGTTTGGCCTAGAACTCACAAAGATCCAGATGGATCTCTGCCTCCTAATGATGGAATTAAAGGCATGGGTCAGGACTCCCTGACTTTGGAGGTTTGGCTCTGTGGGTAGCTCTGTCCTCTGATATTCCAGACTATTTTTTATTAAATATACAATATATCACCACAAACACCACCTCTGTGACGGTGCCTCAGCCTCCCCTTCCGTTGGCTGCAGTTTCTCTGCTTCATCTAAAGGAAGCTATAAGGATAACTCAGGTACTGGTTCCACAGTGAGAGAATTCTCAAGAAACAAGAGCTCATTCTAAACTGAGGCTGTAGCAGAGCACATCATGAAACATGGGTGAGCACACCAGAATCTATCACATGCTCAACTTAAATTAACTTCTGGTCACTGTTGCTAAATGTAGCGTTACCCCCCCCTCACACACACACACACATTCAGTTTTAAGATCCCATGTAGAGTCAGGATCCATTGTTAAAGAAATTGTTCTATAAGCCATGTTATAGGTATGGTGTACACTGAGTTATATATGCCATATTCTATACATTATGCTACATATGCCAGATATACTATATGCTTTTGTTCAGACTATATACCATATACATGCTATACTAGACTATATACCATTTACATATACACTAGGCTCTATGTAGTATTTCTTCATGCTGTCAATCATGCTATATACTATGGTACACGCTATGCCTTGTATGTTGTAAATTATGCTATTTGCTATAGACTAGGCTATATGTTATAGACTATGTGTGAGATACCCTGGTGACTAGCTCTGTTCTATAACATATGTATTCTGTGGAAAGTCCTCTGCTTCTGGAGGTGTGGAGAGCTTACGGGTAGGGAAAGGCTTCTTTGGATGGCAGTGGTGTTTTCTGAAATACCTCCTATCTGCTCATTGTATCTTATCTGTGGCATTGGTATTGTTCAGTATACTTTCATTTAGCAACTAATGTGATGTGTATCCAGTGTCTATCTGGATTCTAGAGCAAAAGACAGGGTTGGAAGGCAAATCATAGCCAAGGCTTTCTGGGAAGCTTTGGGAGGTATCTTAATTTCTTCTTGATTGCCATCATGAAACACTATGATGGTGACATATAAAAGAAAATATTTAATTGGGCTTGCAATTTCAGAGGGTGGTAGCAGGAACACCCAAGAGCTTAGTTCTTGATTAGAAAACAGGAAGCAGAGAGGGGAAATATTGGGCATGATATGAGACTTTTGAAATCTCAAAGCCCATCCCCCATGTCACACCTCCTCCAACAAGGCCACACCTCTTAATCCTTCTCAAACAGTTTCATCAACTGGGCACCAAGTTTTCAAACATATGAGCCTATGGTGCACATTCTGCTTCCTGGTCCCCACTGGCTTATGGCCATTTCATAGAGCAAAATGGATTCAATCCAACTTTAAAAGTCCCATAGAGTTTCAAAGTCTCAGCATAGCTTAAAAATCCAAAGTCTCTTCTGGGACTCAAGGCAATCTCTTAATTATATCCTCCTGTAAACCACAAAAGTAAATTTTCATTATACAACAGCACAGAATATACATTCCCATCCCAAAAGGGAGGAATGTGGCCATAGTGAGGAAATACTGGACCAAAACAAGATTCAAACCGCACAGGGAAAACTCTAAATCCTGTGCTTTCTGTCTAATGTCGGAAGGTTTGGACAGCTCTTCCCTTCCAGCATTGCTGTCCGAAGCACACTTTTCTCTCTAGGGCTTGTTTCATTCTCTCTGCTCAACTCTTCTTGGCATATATCCCAAGACTCTTGCATCCCTAACATTGTTCTTCAAAGCAATTCGGGCTTCACTTTCACAGATTCACAAAACTGCCTCTCAGGGCCTACATGTGGGGACTCCCCTGCCAACACACCTGGCCTCAGAGGCTCTCCACAATCACAGAGGAATATTCCACAACCCCTTTTACCTATGTGTCCTTCATGGCATTACAGCCATAACCACATGGAAATGCTACCTCATTAGGGTTCTGTTTGAGGTGGAACCTGACCCCCTAGAATTACGTTTGCAGCAACTTGTGTTTGTTGTTGCTTTTTAAGAGCAAGATATTCTTTAGGCATTTTCTTTTCACAAATTGGAATCTTAGTGGGGCCTTGACTGGAGAGTGCCCCTCTGTTTATGTGGATCAGGCTTTTTTAATCTTCTTATCTCTTTTAGCATAAGCCTTGGCTCTAACATTAAATTTCCTGGTCCTCCTTTTCTCTGTAAACTGTACATTTTGTATTTCTTTCTGTCTCACTTGCTCTTTCTTACTGTAGACTTGTGTAAGAGTCATCACTAATAATCACACAACAGATTCAATATTAAAATTTCTTCCACCAAAGAAATTGGTCCATTAATTTTCAAATTAGATTCCAGCAAATTTTTAGGACAAGAACAGAGAGCCACATTCTTCACCAAAACATCACAAGAATGGTCTCTACTCTAGTTATAATGTTTCTCTTGAAACCACTCGAGGTGGGCCTCCAGAGTCCACATCACTCCCAGCATTACTGTCTTCCAAGCACCTACAAGGATGGCCATAAGCCCTGCGCACACTCTTCAACCATTTCCCTAGTTCAATTCCCAAAGTATTTGACATTCCTTCAAAAAACCACACGCTCAGGTCTGTTATAGCAATAGCCCACTCCTTGGTACCAACTTCTTAGCTTCTTTTCTATTTGTTTGACAAAACACTGTGACCAGGACAACATAAAAAAGACGGCATTTATTTGGCCGTATGATTTCAAAATGTTAGAAACAAATTGAGCAACAACTTTTGAACTGTGGTGGCTTCTGACTCAAGCTCTGAATGGAGTCTGATCTGCTGGCCTGGACCCTGCCGTTAGAGGAGGAGCCTTGCCCCTGAACCCTGAGTTTGGAACCCAGAAGTAAAAGGCAGGTGTGGAATTCAAGTACAGGATTTCAAACCACTGAACTCTTCCTGAGAATCTCAATAACTGTAATAAGGGACAAGCATCTTTGATGGCCAATGCTTACATTTCACAGTGTAAGCAAAACTGAATCATAATTAATGATTTTGATATATATTCCTCCTTGCCTTGGTAGGTTAATATTCTGCCTATCAACATGTCTGAGACTATATTCTTTTGAGGCAGACGGGTGCTTCTTCATGAAGATGAATATTTCCTTGATTGAAAGATCTGTCTCAGAGCAGCCAATCTGGGGCACACCACTTCTTTTGCATCCATCCATCCAGCATCAGTCTTTACAAATTTTGAAGCACGATGGTTCCCCAGAGCTTCTAGAACATTTTTGTAGATGCTGGAGAGCCTGGTATGGAGGAGAAACCATGTTGCCTGATTTGCCTCCAATGTGCTTCCTCAGCATTTTATTCTTGCTTTCACCCATCTCAGCATCTCTATTTTTTTTTTTGTCTCCTTTCCTTTTGATACATTATAAAGGTGATGACAGATGAACTGATGGCTAAGATGAGGCATGGGTAACAAGTCCTGTCTGTCATTGGAGAATCTAGAAGATTCTGTTTTATTTGTCAAATATTTATAGTGTCTGCTGTGGTCATCACCAGAAATGGAAAGACCATTAAGGGTGGTTCCTTTATTCTAGGAACTACCAATCCCAGCTTCATTTCTCATTCTTCTACATCTTATACCAGTGTGGTCCATAGTCTCTCCTCTGCTTATACAGACACATCCCCAGTAATTTCTCCATTTCCAGGATGGGCTTACAGGCTCCTCCCCCACCTTCCATTGATCTGGTCAAATATACACAACTGTGCTAGAAAGAATGGATTTCATTCTAGACAGATGTGAGACAGAGGACTGGCATTTCCTAAAGATTCCAGGACAATGTGAGTGTTGTTCTCAGCTCAGGGGCAGGGCCACCATGCCATCCTACTCTGAAAGGCAGTGCCTCATAATTGTCTACGAAGAAAGTATCATGAGGATTGGAAAAAGAATGATGGGTGCTCTTTCCAAAGAAAACATTGGTTTCCTCCAGCCACTGGAGGTCTCGAAATCATCATTTGATTATTCAGACAGGCAGGAGAATGCTTTTTGAGGTGAGGTTCTTTTCGGGAGAAGCCCCAGGGAAAGGATTTGTCACTAGGGATCCCTGAGTAGGTAGAAGCAAAGGGATCAACTTTGTCGTGGGGTGGGGGTGAGGGTAGGTTGGACCTTCTTGAGAGTTTAGTCCCTTGAGCCAGAGCTCAGGAGGATGTCAAGGGCCATGCCTGTGACCTGGAGCCCAGACCTCTTGTCTTTATGAAACCAAGCCCTTCCTTTAGGAGGTCCTAGGACAGGGGTTCTCTGGGTTAGTTCCTCTGCTACAGACCATTTTGGGAGATCCCCAGGTATCTGAGGGTGGACTCTCGGTCCACTTTGGCACCAGGCCACTGCCAGGGCTTCAGGGAGAGGTATCAGCTGAGGGAATTGCTCACTTCTCACCGCGTGGGGTGTGTGACAGGCTAGTGAAGAAGCAGACGGCGGGGGCGGGTGCCTGCAGGCAGGGTGTGATGGGGAGCTCTGCTGTCTGGCGGCTGTGACAGCGGGTACCTGCCTGCCGGCCTCCGCCTGCACCGCCGCCCAGCCTGCGCTGACAGGCTGCCTGTTAATTGGAGAGGCACAGAGGAAATCACGGCTGAGATTTGCTGGGGCTCAGCGCCCTGTATGATGCTCTCATACCCTTAATCAGAGAGAGGGGCTGTGAGGACCCATAGTCCTGCCAGCCTAAGAATTACAAGCAAGGACTGTCTGTAGGAATCTGTAGGAGTTCCTTGTTTGGCAAGGAAAAACAAAAAACAGAAACAAACCCCAAAACCCACCACTAACAAACAAAACCCCCCTCATTGAAGCAGCCTGTAGTTGGGTTTTAGAAGGTGGTTGGCTGATAGAGGTGTAAACTTTTAGGCCTTGAGAAGACACCATTTGCATAAATGGCCCTCACGGAGGGGAGCCAGGCTATTCCAGGTCCTCCCTGGTGAGGGAGGTGAATCTTTTTTCCAGAAGATGTGTGGATAATTGCCCAGCCCCCTCCCCCGCCCAGGATGCTGTCTCCCCCAGCGGTGCATGCAGAGTCCACAAAGCAGGAATGATACTCTCTGTGATTTATAGTTGACTTTTCTGTTCTCAGTCTACACCCTATACACAATGTGCACATGCGCATTAGGAGGTCACAGAGCAATTATGAGGGTTCGATTTTCTTACGAGCATGGGAAAACCTTACTGAGAGTCACACTCTAGTTAGAAGCAAGGTTGGTGCACCTCTAGTGATGTTGGGGATTCTGTATGCCTTTCACTTCTTTCCCAATCTGAAACCACAATCCTTGAGATTTACCCACTGTGATTCAGGTTTAGCTTACAATTACACAACAAAATTTCCTGGGAAGCTTATATGTTAAATTCTGTCAGTAATTTCTCTCATAGAAGAAAGAGATAAAGATTGTACATAACTGGGGCTCGTGTGCATGTGGTAAGAGGAAAATATTTCGTCGTTGAGGGCACAGGAATAGAGGCCCAGAGCTCTGCAATGGACAGCCAAGACTTCCTTCCCCCAAATTTCATTGCCATTAGAAGTTAGCTTCGTTTAGATCAGGCTTTAGGCTCTCCCCTCTCACCTATGGGCAGGTGAGGCCCCCATTGCTAGCCAGTGGTGTTCCGACTCCGGCTCGGGCAGCTCCTGTGGCTGACATTCTCCCAGAGTATGACAGAATGAGACCTGTGGGGGAAAGCTGCCACATCAGCACCCAGCCCTGCTTTGCACTCCAGCAGCTAATTAAAGCCGGGAAGGTAATTTATTGCTGAGGGAGAATGTGCGGGGAGGTTTGGCTTAGCTGAAATGGCCCCCAAAGAGTTATGGAAAGCTAAAGTGGGTTTTCAGAAGCAAAAGTTAATTGCTCTTCACTTAGCATTTCAGTGTCATATGGCTCTGAGTTACATGCATGCTGAGTGGAGGGCTTTACCCAGATGTGAGGTAGGGAGGGGAGACCTGTAGCAGGGGTGAGGGAGGGTGTGTGTGTGTGTGTGTGTGTGTGTGTGTGTGTGTGTGTGTGTGTGTGTGTGTGTACTGCAGCAAGAGCTTCCAGATGGCTGGAGGCCCCTGACCATGAGTTAAAATTCCCACCCCTCTTCCCACAGAGGGCTAGACAGACCTGTTTCTTGCAAACTCAGTCCCAGCTGGAGTGGGACAGGAGGCATCTATGCCTGGAAGAGTTCCTGGTGGCAGTGGGGAGCTCCTGTCTAGAAATTTGGAAGCTGGGAGAAATAGGAACAGTGAGGACCATAGTAGTTCTATCCTGAGGCTTCAGTGACTTGGGAAGGCACGGTCCCATTCCCACCTCTTTATTTATTTATTTTTTTTTAAAACAACTTTATTTTATTTATTTATTTGCCTGAAACTGGAACTACAGACAGTTGTTAGCTGCCATGTGAGTGCTGGGAATTGAACCCGGGTCCTCTGGAAGAGCAGACGGTGCTCTTAACCACTGAGCCATCTCTCCAGCCCCCCCCACCTCTTTATTTAATGAGGACTAGCTTACATGGTAACATTTGGCATCTTCCGATGTTATCCATACCCCTCACCTCCAGGATTCAGATGGATGCTGTCTGCACTGGCAGACCTCAGTGGGCTTGGCAGACTTTGAGGATGGAAGAATGAATGCCTTCCTCATAGTCAACACTGGAACCCACCTCCTGTTTTTCTGGTAATCCATTGATTTATTTTTAAAAGAAAAATAATGCAACTGCTCCTGCTCCAAGATTGAAAGATCACATTTGAGAGAGAATGAGGGTCACAGCTGCCCCTCAAGACTTATAGTCCCACACAGTGTGTATATTGCAGAGGAGGACATGGAGTAGCAGGGTTTGAGATCCATTGAGGAAATGCTATTTCCAGATGAAGCATGGCTGTCTTATAATGTATGTTTTTTTTTCTCTCTAATTCTCTTAAATCTACTCTGTTCCTTGATTTTTGGATAAGAAGTATGGGAATTGAGTCATACCTTTGGCCTGTCTGGGTGAAGACACAGAATTCTAAACTCCCTCCTCCAAAAAAATTATAAGCTCACATACATGCCATCCCTTCATCCCTTAAGAGTTTATTCAAATGGGTTGTCAATCACCTGGATAGAAAATTTCCTCTCAGGAAGCTGCAGCCAAAAACATTAAGAAATAGTACAAAAGCCACCTTTTAAATATAAGTTTGGCTCTGGGCCCCTGTGATCACTAAACCATCTTCTCCTTGAGAATGCATCTCTTTACTCTGTGATAAACACTATCTGTTCTTTTTTATTTTTTCCTGGAGCTAAAGATCGAATCCAGGGCTGCTTGCTAGGCAAGTGCTCTACCACTGAGCTAAATCCCCACTGTTGTTACTTTTTTTTTTTTTAAAGTGCCTTTTCTATGACACACTATTCACCCAACTGTAAACACAAGTACAGGATCAAGGAAAGAAATGAGATCTTGGTAACACTCTGTGACCCATTTGGCCCAGGAGAAGACTTGGTTTTCAGCAGGATACTAGTCCGTACGTTGGTCACCTGAGAGAGCTTCTTGGCCCCTGACATGTATCCTAGATACACTGTGGGCAATGTGTTTATTACTCTGTGGATAATGGTGTTCAGGTAAAGAGGTTAAAAAGGATGAAGCTGTGTTGTGTTATCCAGGAATGCTGAAAAGTCTGTTCAATTAGAAAGGAGCTTGCTATGGTTTGGCATGTAAAGTTTCTTCCACAGACTTACATATTGGCATTCTTGGTCCCCAGAGGATGGTGCTAAAAAATTGTACAATCTTTAGAAACAAAAAAAGTGGGTACCTTCAGAGGGGGAGGGGAGAGAAGAAGAGGATGTTATAGCTCAGCTGGCTTCTGGTTTGATATTTCCTGCCTTCTAATTCTCTTAGATGTGATGAGTCCCAATTCAGACTCCCAGAGCTGTGAACTCAACCAAGTATTCTCGACCATGATGGACTTTAATCCGTGAGTCAAAATAAGCCTTTCTTCCTATAAATAATTTCTGCCTAATAGTCTGTCACAGGATTAGTGAAGAAATAATGCAGGAGCAAATGGAAAGGGGGCAGAAGCTGCCTTGCATGTGGGCCTTCTGCATCCGTAGCTTAACTATCCTATGCACAGGTGTAACTAGTGTTGGTTTTGCTCATGAGAACAAATGCACACCACCAGATGCCACACAAGAGTTTATTCAAGGGAGTTACTGAGCAGGTACCAGGAATGGAGGAAAAAGAGAAAGAGATCATGTGGTGTCTCCTTTTAAGGCACAGATTTATGTAGCTATGTCTAGTGGCATGCCCTTCATATGATGTGTTCTGCCAGTACCACATTGGCTTTACCAGGAATTCTTATCTCACCCGGCGCCATGTTGGATTCGACATATGGCTGATATTTGCTGGAATCCTTACAAATAGTGCTGAGTACCATTTATTTAAAGTGATTTGTCCTGTCACCGTCCTTCTTTTGAGAGACTCCTAGGCAATCTCCACCTATATTTTGGAAGGGGATCAGAGTGAGAAGATTAGGGTTCTGTATTTAACCATTCAGTCTGATGTAGTTAGTAATGATCTTATACTCTAGAGGTGCCACCAGGTAACACCTCAGGTTTGGGATTGTTTTAGTTGGAGTAGTGCTGAGTACTGTGAGGTGACTATTATTTTGGAGAGTCTTTACTATAGAGACCAATGCCTGTGACTTGATTAAAGAGTTCCTGTATTTGACTTCCTCAGCGTTCCTGTTCTGTGGTTCTGGGAGTACGTGGAGGTTGGGTCAAATTTGAATTTGGGTGGAAATAGAGATGATGAAAGTGATATGATAGACGAAGCCATTTAATCTCACTCTCCAGCAGAGGAATATTTAATCTTTCTCTCCAATTTAGGAATATTCAGTAGAAGACATGTAGACCTCATATCATCCACTACAGCCACTAAGGTCAACCAGAAGGTCTCAGAAAATAGGATTCCTGTGAGACAGGAATAAAAGTCCCTTGAAAAACATTACTATGTACACTCCATATGGCAGACAAAAGAACTGCATGTTGTACACTGTGTGGACCAGCTTGAGGACAATTTCATCTGTGGTTTAAGAAATCTATTGAAAAATGAATGACTAATCTTCCGGAACACAAGATGTAACACCTAACCAAATCCTTAACATCTTGCATTATACTAATAGGTCTCAGGAATAAATCATAGCAATGCTATTCTGAGAGCATAGGCAGTGAGATTGGCTTCTCTGTGTACAAGGCATGTATCCAGCAATTTGTGGTGAATCCAAACACTTTTTTGAGCATTCCCTTTCAAAGCTGCCCTCCATATTATTCAAACACTTCTGAATTCAGTGTGTTTGGCTTATCAATGTTCCCTTGCTTTGAGGATGGTTCCTTGGCTCAGAATCAAATCAGAACGTCAGTGAAAATCAGAACAGCCTTCAGACTAGCCAAAGGCTCATAGCTCATGTTCTAATCTGAGACCCAAATTTTCTGGGAAGTCTGTTGTTTAGCCCAAGGTCAAATTGATACTTAGCAAAACCTGAATGCATGGTGATGAGATGCCCTTGTATTTGGATGCATGTGTCTATCCTGTGTTGGGGGAGCACTGGGTACCTCCACCATCATGGTGAATGAGCATTGCCAGTATTCCCCAAACACAGACCTCTTTTGTTTTGTCTGGCTGGAGGAGAGAAAGATTTGCTTTGGTGATCAGAGCTAAAAGCCACAACATAAGGCTGGTATGGCCAGAAACTTCCATGTACCATCCATGCCATGTAGCCTTCTATGTACTAGATTTATCAGTAAACTGCTGAGGGGCATAGAATATGGTGATGATGTTCTCTCTGGCAGGATAAGGGGGATAGATCCAGCATGTAGATAGCTTGAAGAGTAATTTGGTGTCTGTGATGATGAATGAGAAGAAATGGCCTCATTTTCTTCTGGAAACACATTCTAATCTTGTTGGGCTAGGGTTAAAGTAAAAACCAGGAACATTATTAAGATGATGAGAGGAAGGGAAGAAAAGAGAAGAAAGATACTGACCAGTCTGTATTTGAGTATACTAGAGGAGACCTGGCAGAGGGCAGAGACACACCATAAATTAGCAAGGTTAAGAGCCTTTGGAAGCCAGGACTTTAACCCCCTTGCTATATGCAGATTCTGGTTCAGTCATCTAAATGAAGTGTGCTCTTTTAGAAACTACAGGGGATAAAAGTTCAGAGACACATTACCCAAGAACACATTGAGGCTTAACCATTCCAAAATAGTCCCATAGACATCAAACTGTAGTGGAATTATGTGTTACATTGTAAATAATTATCCTGCCTATGGGTTTAATAAAAAGCTGATTGGCCAGAGGCAGACAGGAAGTGTGGGCGGGGCTACCAAACTAAGAAAATTCTGGGAACATCTTAGAGCATGACAGATGCCAGGAGATGCAGAGGAAATGCTGCTGAGAAAAGGTATGAAGCCGCATGGCTGAACAGGATAAGAAAGATGGGTTAGTTTAAGACTAAAGAGCTAGCAAGTTACATGTCTCAGCTCTAGGTCAATTAGCATGAAAATAAAACAAGCCTGTGTGTGATTATTTGGGCCTAAATAGCAGTGGAGCTGTGAGGGGCTAGACCAGAAAATCTGGGCCAGAAACTTATTACAACAACATATGGGTTAGTTTAGCTAGAGAATGGCGGTCAAAGGAAAGCCAATGAACTCAGCTCAGCTTAGAGCTTCATTATTGCTGTTAGAAGCATATGCATGCACACTAGGGATGGAACCCACAGCTTTGTGTATGCTTGATGACTGCTCTGCCATGTAGCTAAACCACTGGTCTAGATCAGGACTTCTTAACTGTTCTTATCAAGTAAAGGCAGAAAGGAGTAGACGTAGGTCTTTAACAATGCCATGGCTTGAAATATTTCTGCAGAAGCATTAAAGGTTTAAATGTGGTGTTTCTTGTGAAAAAAGAAAACTCATTCATGATTTTGTGTTTCATCATGGTGCACTTGTGTTTTAGTGTGAGAACTGGTTTGAATTACCACCAGGAAAAGCACACAGATGCATAGATGTCTCTTAGCTCTCTCAGTAAAATGGGAACATGCTTTTGCACCAAATCTGTTATGGCACTCAGAATCTAGAAGAACAGAAAGCAGATTCCATGTTTTGGGTATAGTGTGTGTATGTGTGTGTGTATGTGTTAGCTTTTTCTCTCTGTGACAAAATGCCAGAGAAGATTAATTTAAAAAGAGGAAAGACTTGTATGGGCTGGTGGTTGCTGAGGTTTGAACTCCTGACTTCTTGGGGCCTGTGATGGAGAGTACAGACATAGGGGCTTGTGGAAGAGGAGGTCTGTTTACCTCATGGTGGATGCAAAGCAAAGCAAAAGCAGAAGAGGAGAGCCTGGGACTTCAGCACCCACTGCAAGTGCACACTACCCGGGAGCTAATTCCTTCTATGGGACCTCACCTCCTCAAGGCTGGACCTCACCTCCTCTAGGCTGGACCTCACCTCCTCTAGGCTGGACCTCACCTCCTCTAGGCTGGACCTCACCTCCTCTAGGCTGGACCTCACCTCCTC